>JAGHKM010000124.1:0-33792 GCA_019097785.1 Fraxinus excelsior
ATCTTTGGGAGATTTTACGAAAAAAATCTGAGATGAAGCTTTCTATTGCTCAATTTTTTTTGTCTCTTGGGTGTCTTTTGCCAATCATTTCCACCTCAAGTTGATCAAAAGCTGTTGTAAAGTTTCTCTTTTCGCCACTTCTGTCGTGGTTGTTTATAAAGCTCGGAGTTTTCCTAAACAAGAAAAATACACAACTTAGCGATTATTGGCTCAACAGATACTAACAATTACTCAATATTGGGGCCGAGATAAGTGTGATATTCACATTCGTCACTTTCCAGGAGGGCTAATTCTTTTTTAGAAAAAGCCCTCAAGGAAGCTCCAAGTGGATGACGGGTTCAATGGAAGTATGAATTAACAGTGGTAGCCTCATGGTTTAGTGATCATTTAATTTGTTTGGTTGTGCAGAGAGAGTTGGGTGTGACTTGGGATGTTGATTTATATGGTGAATTGCTCAAAATTGGGGGAGGAAAGGAAAGGTAAATTCACTTTTCTTGGGATATTGTATAATTCTTAGAAACTTGTATGTAGTTGCTTTGAGTTTCGCGCTTTCCCTGGTTAAGAAATTCCACGAATAGGTTAATTTAGATCAGCATTACAGAGGGTAAATTTAGGATTGAATATAGTGGAAAACTTGTTTAATTCGAATGTCAATTCATTTTCAAAATTCAAAATTTGAAATGTGGCATTTGTTAGCTAATGAAGCTTCTAGGACTAATTTTTTTTACTCATTAATACGGTTGATATGGGTATTCCAGGATGACAGCCTACTTTAACAAGGTAGGTTGGCCAGAAAAGGCACCAAAGAGTGAGGAAGAAAGAAAAGAATTTATAGCATCACTTCACAAGCGAAAGACGGAATTGTTCATGGCCCTTATTGAGAAAAAGTTACTGCCTCTTCGACCTGGTGTTGCCAAGTAAGTAATAACTTGATTTTTTTTTTCCTACCAAGTAAAATTGACATCCTCGAGAAAAAAATTACTACCCTTTTATGTAATGATAAGTAGTAAAACAATTTAGTCCCCCCAATGCTTTCATTAAGGTGCTTTCCGATCTTGAAACATTGCCACCCTAAAGTGCATATACTGTGAAAAGATGCTCCATTTATCTATATAATACTTCTGAACATCAGAGTGGGACTACACATACTTGAAATTCATCCGGTCATATGTTTTCTTCTTTTCATTGTGAATATTTGCTAAAAAATGGCATCCCTCCCTAATGTACTTTAATAATGACTGCCAGGAACTAAGATCCTTACAATTTTTGCTCTTAGAGGTTGGTCTCAGAAAAATAGTGATTACTTACTTGGAATTTCACAAAACTTGTAAAAATTTGGCCTTTTGTATTTCCCAAAATTTGTGACAGTAGCATGTAATGTATAGGTTGAAGTTCTCTTTCAATAGTCCCATACTTTTAGTTTTGAAGAGCCTTGTATAATCGTTCTGTAGTTATGACCTTTCCGGTAGTCTTGTTCTAAGAAATTCTTCTGCTACTACAAATATTCTCACAAACTCAAAATCGGAATCCTTATTTGTTTCGAAAATTTTATACAAGATTATCATGATTGTTGAACTAAATTTGACAGGCTAATAGACCAAGCTTTGGAAAAAGGTGTGAAAGTTGCTGTGTGCAGCACTTCAAATGAGAAGGCGGTATGCATCATTGATCTTAAGTTAAATGTCATGTTATATGTTGTACTGTTTTTTATGGTAATCCAGTGAACGAAATATGTATTTGTTAAATTTGGATAATAGCATATGTTGCCACTGGAAATTGAAGTTAATGAATTTGATTTGGTCCCATTGAAGTGATCTTGTATCAGCTGATGTTGTTATATTAGGTTTGCTTGGCCTTCCATTGACTCCAAATTAACAGTGTCGTTACTATAGCATCTAACAAAGTCCAGCTCAAAATACTTTTTGAACATGTTATACAGATTGAGATTTTCCAGTAAATTTCAGGTTTCTGCCATAGTTTCATTCTTATTGGGGCCTCAGCGAGCGGAAAAAATCCAAATATATGCAGGAGATGTGGTTCCTCGTAAGAAGCCTGATCCGGTAAGCTTCTAATTCCTGCGACTTACTGTTGATGAGCATGCTTGAGTGCACAATTTTTCTCGTTTTATATTATCTCTGTTGAGCCAACTCGTCTAAAAGATGAACCTATTGAAGAGGGGACACAGTTATTTATTTAAATTGTGTCTCAACATGCTGAATCACGTGCAGACCGCATTCATTTTTTCATTAAAGGCTTGCAACGTGTACAATTTATATAAATGGGTGGTGGCGAGACTCGAACTCGTGTCTTTTGCGTGTTTGGTACACTATTAAACACCTTATCTAAAATTATTCAAAGCTTAAGCACTATTAAAGAGGACACTTCTATTCATTTGAACTGTGGCTTCAACAATTTTTTTACATTGCAGCTTCAGAAGGATAACTTTGTTATGTGGTCGATGCTTTCGAAGTCCATTTAAGTTTATTAGCAGTTGTGAAGATTTTATCTAGTCCTTCAATAGGCAAAACAGACAGTTCTTTTTTCACTTGTCAATCATAGAATGTACTGTTCCTTTTCTATGAGGCTGTCGAGTGTCGAGTAATATTATTAACAGATGTTCTTTAATGTGAGTTTTCCCTTTATGATTATCTAAAAAAGAAAATTATCAAGTATTCGAGTCTATATATATATATTCTGTGCAGGCGATTTATCTGTTAGCTGCCGACACATTGGATGTCGAACCTTCAAGGTACTGCTTTCTATTTACAATCTTTTACATATATGTTCTACAATGCCAATTTATTGTGACTAGGGGCATGCTTATTAGTTGAACTGTGAATGAAGATTATACTTTATTATCATTCTAGTCAGACGACAAACACGAAATTTTCTCGATCATTTCAAAATATTAATCAGCATATATGGTGTTCATCTCCATTCTTTGCAGTTGTGTTGTTGTGGAGGACAGTGCAATTGGTCTTGCAGCTGCCAAAGCTGCTGGGATGAAGTGTATTGTAACAAAGAGTGGGTAAGTTGTTCTCTTTTTAACGTTGAAAATGAGGAATCAAAATACGAGCAATGCACACACGGGTTTATAGGGGTTCACCCTCAACTCCGTTCACTGCTAGTTTTCATTGCGACAATGGAGAAGCATACAAGGTTTTTCCTCGCACCTCTCTTGCGAAAAAAAAAAAAGGTCCCTCTAATTTCTGTACTATCATGGCAAGTTGATACTTGCATTAATGCTCAAGATGCCTTGAACTCAAAATACGCCCAAATTTAGTGGTTGAGAGAACAAGTGAACTATATGATTTAGGCTACGCAGAATCCAAGATCACTAACCAAATCATGGACTTCAGAGGCTTATTTTATCATTGGCTTATTCGTGTGCTTCAGGTACACGGCCGATGAGGATTTCTTAAATGCGGATGCAGTTTTTGATTGCATAGGAGATCCTCCAGAGGAACGGTTCGACTTGGCATTTTGCGGAAGCCTTCTTGAGAAACAGTATGTTAGTTAGCCTACTTCTCTGAGGGTCACGTTTCCCCTTCCCTCGGTGTATTTCTCTCTTGATCATTTATAAACATGGTTAATTCAATATTCTTCGAGTTTTCTCTGCGAATATAGTATGACAAGAACAATGTCGAGTCTGACTGACATTGAGAAATTACTTGTGCATATGCTTAAAGTTGAGCTGGGCTCTGCTGCGGCTGGCCCAACATGGAATGGTCTTGTGTAGTGTCACATTATTTTTGAGAGGCCTAGGCTCACAGAAACTTCTACTATACCAAATCGCCACAAACCGAGGGCAAAGAAACCACTTTCAGGGATATACCCTGCACCAATGCAATATTGAATCCATTTTCCTTCGCAAGAAGAAGTCCATCTCTCAAAAGGGATGACAAAAAAACCCGACAAACCTGATACTCAAGGGCCTCGCCCCGAACGGGGTGGAGATTACCTGCTTAATTGGGTATTCGAGTCGTGGTCGGGGAGGGGAATTTTGTCCCAGGGTGGATTCGAGGTGGGGACGGGTAACATGTGCCCCGTCCCGCCCCGTTTTATTTTTTTTAGAATTCAATACTTTAAATGGAAAATTTCACGAAATTTCATTAGTTCTAATAGAAAAATGACAACTAAAATTATTTGTCTCAATCTAATGAATGAGAGCAATAAAATAAATTATCAAAAATTAAAAATTAAAAATAAAAATAAACGGGGCAAGGGCCTCGCACGGGGGAGGCTTCCCCGACCCTGCCCGGCTCTGTTCCGTTGCCATCCCTATCTCTCAACTAGAGCTTCAGCATCCTCCACGGAAAAAGATTCCATCGTCCTCTTTGGGTATATCGCCACAACCACTCCAAACTCAATCGAGATGGCTGCTTCCGCAGGGGCGGACACAGGGGGGCCCGGGGGGCACGTGCCCCCCTAACTTTTGAGTTTTTTTTTTTTTTTTTCCGTGTTTGGTATCGATTGAAATCTAAATTTTAATCTAAATCAAAGTTTACAATAAATTTTAATAATATATTTCATAGAATCCATAAATGTTTTAACTTTTATCAAAATTTACTACAAATTTGATTTTAATTTCCACCAAACAGGAGCAAAATCATAATAAATTGAATTTCGATAACATGCTAATTTTAAAAATTTACCGACGATTGTATGCTAATCAAATCTATAAATTGTTTATGTAATCTCAAAGCTTATTTCGATAACTACATTATGGGTATATCGAATAGTCCAAATAGATATCGAAAATAGTTAAAAATATGTTAAACGTAAGTCTTAAAGAAAAACGTCTAATTCGCATTTTTTTTAAAAAAAATCAATTATTTCATTAAAATTTACTATTTTTGCAATACACTTCAATATAATTTTCATCATTTATTAGGAAACTTTATATGGAACATGACATAAAATTTTTTCGAAATTTTACATCCGAAAAAGTCATATCCCATGTAAATTTTCGGATGCAAAATTATATGGGATAGGATTTTTTTTTTACGTAAATTTTCGAGTGTAAAATTTATCTCAACTTCTTTGCAAGTTCGAGTGTGCCCCCCTAACAAAAATCTTCTGCGTCCGCCCCTGTGCTTCCGAATGGATAAATCATCTTCCCTTGTAACCGTTACAGCAGTATTTAACCGCAGTCCATCCATAGGGATTATTCCTTGATTTGCAAGTCCTTGTCGGTCGGGGATTTCCACGAAATAAAAACTTGCATGATACATATGGTTGGTCTAGTATGATTTTTAATTAACGGGTCAATTTTGGCAGTAATATTGAGCCCCTCGTTTGGTGAAAATTAAAATTCAGATTTTAATTTAAATCGAAGTCAAAAACTTATTTTAACCACAAATTTTATGAGAATTACAACTTTTCAACAATACGTTTCATGAACTTTTATCAAAATTTACTCAAATCTAATTTTAATCCCTACTAAACAGGGACAGAATGAATAGCTACAAAATTGCTGTGACTTCTCTGGGCTAAGTTTTAATATTTCTCTAGTATTATCAAGAACTTCTTTTACTACATCACAAGATAATGGGACAAAAAGAAGATAACAGAATACAATCATTTTCAATTTAATTTTTTTTCCTCTTAAATAATCAAATGAAAGTAAGGACAAAATAAAAATTTCCAGAAAAGAAATCAATTTAAACATGACAAAACTGTTATAAAATGATGTAGAAAATCCTTGTTAGTTAGCATATAGAAAAATCCTTATTAGGTAGAATATAGAAAATAACACATTTTCGTAATTTTATTTTATGAAATGGATTAGGTTGGTCCCAACATGGAATTTTTATATGTTCTTTGACACGTTTTGTATGTAATATTGTATATAACTGAAGGCATTATAATATAATGGGTTTAATTTTTTCATCTTCATACTGTTCAACATATAACATTGTAGTTGTTGGGTTTTGATACCCAATAAATCTGAGCGATGATGTTAAACCGGTTTTATAGTTTGGATTAGATTTCATAGGTCTCGGCCGATGATTGAAGTGAAATGTCGACACCATAATGAACGAACCATTCCGACTACCTAAGTGGGCCATTTGAAGTAGCCCAATTGTATTGGTGTTGCTCATGGCCCGGCCCATTACCTTGGACGGCTTAAGGTTGAAAGCCCACGTAGTTATCTATTGGGCTCCTTTGTGGTTGACCTAAAAGCCCATTAAGTTGGCATATTTAGTGGCTTAATTGTCTTGTGTTTGAGTGTGGAAGAAAATTGGAGCCGTGTGTGAAATTGAGAGAGAAGAGAGTTGCTTTGTGCTTCTCGGTCTTGCTTCGTGCTTGCCTTCTTCTCTAGCCTTTGTGGCATTTTCTTGAGGCTACCATACTCTTCACACCAAGCTCTAAGTGGGCTGTTCACAAGTTGAAGCAACCGGTTTTGGGTGGTGGTTCGGTTTGGAGATTGGGTTATTGTTTTGTGGTGTCGATTGGTGGTTTTTCTGAGCTCGGTTTGACGAATTGAAGACCCAATAATCTTACAGTAGTTTTATCTCTAGATGACGAGTCAACCAGTATATGAAGTAGGATAAAGATACTTTACCAGAAAGATTTGATAGAAAGTTTGAAATAATTGTATGTGACAATAGATGACATTATGTCAAATTTTATGTCAACCTATGATCTATATGTATTCCCATCTATTTAAGAAAAAAGTAATATTATGTAACACATTGATATTTAACACTCGTATAGGTGACATTAAATCCCATTGATCGGACAATGAATCAATGGAATCACTATCACCCAACTAAGCGCATGCAAGAGATTAATATCTGGAATGAGAGTTACAACTGAAGAAGATTGAACAAGTTTAAAGAAGAAACATGCATGACAATATAAGTTAATTGTCGTGTTGAATCGTTCACAAATATGGTGTAAAAGATTTTGTTGACAACCTAATAGAAAAATTAGTAAATTTAACAGAAATTCCTCAAATATAAACTATGTTAATCGCGTGCTCTATTATCCTTTGAGCTATGCACGCCTGTCTTCATTGGACAACAATTTACAACATTATCAGTGTTTTTATTCAAACTGGCCTGTTGACTTAGTCTATTTGGGATTTTCGTAGAAAAGTCTATTTTACCCTTAATGAAATAGGTTTCTTTATTGCAAGACATGTCCTTCTATTTTAAAGTAGGTTTCGGATTTGTTCTGTATTTCTTATATTTTGATTTTTAAAATATAAATCCATTCTTTGATCTAATATATTAGCATAATCTGCTATTTTTTGTTCACATTCTTTTATAAGTCTAATATATTCTTCAGATATTTCATCTGCATTTTCTAGTTGGGATTTAATATTTTCTACTTTTTCAAATATTCTTTTTAACAAATCGTCTAATCCTTTAACTGTATATCCTGGCATGATTGGATATTATATAAATATTATCATAGTATTATAAAATATAAACATTTATAATCCCTGCGATTCTCTAAGATCTTAAGAAATTCTTTTAAAATTTAACAAGAAATAGTAGTTCTACCTTAATTTTAATCTGGCTCTTTATTCTTAGAATCGAGTGACCTTCAGGCTCTGAATGTGCAAATTGTTTCCTTCAACGGCCTCCTGCCTTAACGGAATCCTTGCTATTCAGCTTCTTGCCTTCACTGTATCGTTTCCAAGGACAAATCCCTAGACTTGGATTAAAAAAAAACTGTTTTTGTTGTTAAAATAAGAAAGAAATTTCTTATTAGATCTATCAAGAATCTATGGGAATGAAAATTTAGAAACTCATTCTTCTATGTAGGAACTGGATTATTTATTGATATTCTGAAATTGGTACAAAGATTATATCAAAAGACAGAAGTGTTTTTTCTTGCAATATGAAAGCTCAAGTGTTTTTTCTCAACTCATTCTGCCTCTATCTTAGCCCAAAGGCTTCTATTTATACAACTACATGAGGCTCGATTATTGGCCTCTTACATCATTCATTACCTCATACTCCATTAATAGAGTTCCATTATTACAACAGTTACTACATAATTGTAGTTCTATTATTTTTTCCAGCTGTCCATCTTTCTTTCACATCTTCTTTTCCTCTATTGTCTTCATATAGAGTTTGTCAAGATTCTTCATAGTGGCGGGGCCTCTTATCTCTTTATATTTTTGTCCTCTTTTCATTTGGATAGCATGTGGGACATTCCCTCAATTGGCATGATTCTTGTATGGTTGATGGACTTCCATGGATTTGATGGATATCAAACTTTTGGATATATTCTTTTAAAATTGATGATTTATCATTTCCATTATTTGTCATGAGTGTCCATCCTTCATATTGGCATAAGCATTGGAATTTTTTATCGTATAGATTTTTTGCCATGTTGTAGAGAACTTTCATCCCTAAGACTCTTCGGGATCTCATCCATGATCTGTTAATGTTTGGCAATGGCTTTCTATTTTGGCCTACTTCAATCTGGAAATTTCGGCCTACATATCCAATTGTAATAATATGTTCTGCAGGATAATATATCCTTCCATCAATTTCTGGACTGATTGAGTAAAATTTAAGATATATTGGTCTTCCTTTGGCAAATTTTGAAACTTCTCCTCGGAAGATATCATCAAATTTTTCAATTTCTTTTAAATCTTTTCCTGGATAAATTAAATCCAAGAATCCATAGTCTGCTGCCATTTTGACCATGTTAGGGTCTCCATCGTTTGTAATAATCATCCTTGGGTAAACATGTTCTCCTGGGGAGATGAAATATGATTCATCATCTTGTAATTCATAGACAAGTTTTGCAAAAGCTTTATATTCTTCTTCTCTTGGTGTTAAAGGGGTTTCATCATCTTCATCTGCTCTGATTTTGATCACCCTTGTATGTTTATCATCATTTTTTATTGTCACCTTTCGGGGACTCTCCATGATTGTATCTCTTTTTATTTGACTGGGTCCACTGCTGCTTCCGCTTGGTGTACCTGTTTGTATTCCCTGTTTGGTATTTTGAGATTGTGCTGAAGTATCAATCCCTGTATTTTTGGTATTTGTAGACTCTAATTGTGCTTCAAGAGCATCAATTTGGTCTTTTAATTCATTGGTGACCTTGGTATGGGACGTATTGATCTCAAGTAATAATTTGACATTATAACTTAAGGTTTCAGCTAATGCCTCCATTCCAATTTTTATATCATCAGCTTCATCTTTGGCATATGCTGCCGCAGATTTTATTTCTGATATCTCCTGCTTGATATTATCCATCTCCGAACTCGATATTCCTGCTTAAAAAATCAGCAAGATAATTGTTTATACCTTTAATATGAATAATATCGAAATTATAAAATGACAAATATGCTTGCCATCTGTGCAATCTCCTATATTGAGGCTCCATTGGCAACTTATTTTTAATTAATCCTGTAACATTAGAATTGTCAGTTTCAACAATAAACTTTTTAGATAATAGGAATAATGAAAACTTTTTTATTCCTCTAATAATTGCTAACAATTCTTTTTCATGAGTAGTATAATTTATTTCTGCTTGGTTAAAAGTTCCACTTGAATACCTGCAAATTTCATTTAAATCTGTTTTTAATATGGCTGCCCAATACTTATCAGAAGCATCTGTATTAACAACCAAATTATCCTTTTCATCTGGTAATCTTAGTTTTGGTAAATTTTTGCATTCTTCTTTTAATAATTTAACTATTTCTGTATGTTCTTCACTCCATCTTTTAGTATTTGTTTTTCTAAGTAAAATTTGTATTTTATGTCTCTTTTTTGAAAGATTTTCAATAAATCCTTCTGCATAGTTTAAACATCCTAAAAACTTTTGTATTTGTTCTTTTGATTCTAATTTATTTGGAAAACTTTCTATCTTTTTGGATATATGAGTTTGCAATTTTATTCCTTTTTTATCTATTGATAATCCAAGAAAATCAATTTCTTGTTTTTCTATTATAGCTTTCTTTTTTGAAAGAACAATTCCTTCCTTTTTACATTCATTTATGAATTGTATCAAATGGTTTCTATGTTCTTCTTTGGTATTAGAACATATTAAAATATTATCAACATATACTATTAAGAATTCATTAAACTTTCTAAATATGTTATCCATTTTTCTTTGATATATTTGAGGTGCATTTTTTAAACCAAAAGACATTACTAACCATTTATATTTACCTTGAGGTGTACTAAATGCAGTATATTGTATAATATCCTCTTCCATTTTAACTTGTCAAAAGCCTGATTTACAATCAAACTTAGAATAATATTGTTTTCCTTTTGCAAGGTTTATTAGGACTTCTTTATTTGGTAAAAAGTATCCATCAAATTTAGTATATTTGTTTAATTCTTTATAATTGATTACCATTCTAGCATTTCCTCTAACTTGTTCAGAATGTTTCATGACCATAAAGGCTGGACTACTATGAGGTCCATTACTTGGTCTAATAAGTTTTTGTTCTAGTAATTCTTTTATTTGAGTTTTAAATTCTTGTGTATCTTGTATAGTATACATCATTGGTCTGACTCTAATTATAACATTTTCTGTTAATTCTATTTTAGCTTTAGGATGATATGGTTTCCAAAATAATAATGGATTTTCTCCACATGTCTTTTCTAATTGTTCTATAATTTTTTTCTATACTTATTTCTATCTCTGCTTTTAATACTTTTTTGTATAGAATTTTTGTATTTATGTCTTTATTTATTATTGGTTTTTTCTCCCATTTATCACCACGCTGGGCTGGCTGAACTCTATAGGGTCTAAATTCCCTTGGAATTTTTAATAAGTGTGCACATGGTGTTTGTAACATTATCATATAATTATTTTGTTTATAATATTGAAATTGTTGAATAAAGTCATTTCCTAATAATATATCACAATCTAATTTATTATAACTATATATCTTATTTATAATAACTTGTTTACTTCCAAGTATAATACTGACTTTATCAGCACTATTAATTATTTGTGTACTTTCTCCTGTTACTCCTGTTATTTTTATTTTACTATTTTCATTCCATGATTTTATTAAGAAGTTTTTAAATATTGTTATATCACTTCCTGTATCTATTAAGGCACATGTTGTTATATTTGTTTCTACTATAGTAACTTGTATATATACAGCTAATGAAAAACTTATTTGGTTATTCATTTATCTTTTCTCGCATAATATAGTTTGACCATTATGTGTTATATATAATCCTTCTCTTTTTATACTATAGTCTTTTAATCCATTTAGAAAACTTACTCCTAATAGTATATGAGGATCTGTACTCATACTATTATCCATATAACATGGTACTACCATTTTAATTCCTCCTATTTTATTGGTACTTTGACTTCTAATTCTGTAGTATGTATTTGTCCATCAAAATTTACATATCTATATGGTTCAACTTTATGAGTCATTAATCCTTTATTTCTAATTGAAGCTATATGGCATTCACTTGCTCCTGTATCGATTAGTATATTTGGTCCTTCGATATATTCTCTTCCATTATAATATTCTCCTTCTATCTTCATATTTCCAGCATTTCTATGAAGTTTGATTTCTTTTATATTACTAGTTCCTTCTAAATGTTTTCTAGGTAATTTAAGGCTTGTTGACCTTTTAATTAACCTTCCATCTCTAAACATTATATTATCAGAATAATCGTCTTCTTTATCTTCTGCTATTTCAGGTTTATCCTTGAGTATACTAAATTCATATTCTTTAGGAATTAAACTTATTTGTTTGTTTGGTTCTATTATTTTACTAATATCCTTACATTCCTTGTGAACTTCTATGTATGGTTTTTTAGAGTATATATTTCCATAATTGGAGTTAGTAAATGTATACAAAGCTCTATATTCTATAGTCATAATCTTATCTCCTGGTTCCATTATATCATTTCTATGTAACTTAAAATGTAGTCATAAGACTTCATTGAAGTTCTTATCTGTAATTGAGACACAATATTTTGGGTAACAAGTAAATATTAATTTTTGGTATGCCAAGTTTCCTTCTATGGTTCCTAAATGACTATCTTTTAAATTTATTATTCTTCCATCATGTAAACTTACGGTTAAAGGTGAATTTATTCCTTCTCTGAATAAGGATTTAAACATTATTTGTATTCCTGCTAAATAAACGTATTGAATTTTTTCTCCTTGTTTTTTACTAATCTTTGTTAATAATTCATCTACTGTATTTCTTGTTAAAAGATTTAATTTATGTGTTCCTTGTGTTGTTCTAACATTTATAACTTTTTCAATTTTATGATACTCATTTATTGCTATTCTTTCTCTTTTCCATATTCTATCTAAGGCTTCCCATTTTCCTATTTTTAAATCTAAAGATAATTTTCTCATTTTCTTGAATTTGTTATTATCAAATGTTACTTTTAATCCATAACCTTCTATTCCTTCATATTCTTGCTTATCTATATTATCTCTTTCTATTTCTTCAATTTCTTTATTCAGATTCTGACTCATTATTCTTTTCTGAATCTGATTCGCTTATATATACTTCTTGATCATAATATTGTTCAATATCTGATATTTCACTTAATTCACTTTCTATTTCTAAATATTATTTTTGTAATATTTTAACCTTTTTCTTTTTACAATCAGGACTTATATGTCATATTTCTCCACAATTCCAACATTTGCATTGGCTTTTATCTTTTTTATAAGGTTTATTTTTCTGTTGTTTATTTGGATTGTATTTCCTTTTATAATATCTTCTTTTAGGCTTTATATATTTTTTCTTAAAATTTCTAAATTTTTTAAATTTTTTATTTTTGAATTTTCTCTTATTTTTTCTTTCAGGATTACATCCCCATTGTGTAGGTTTTTCCATATCTTCACAACATATTTTAGTTAATTTTCCTGACTTTTTCATTAATTGTCTTTGTTGACATATATATGCAAGTCTTTCAAATAAAAATTTTATTCTTGATCCTAAAGATCTAGGTGCTTCAGGATTTTCTTTAATATATTTTTCAAATTCTATTTTAAAATATATTCCCCATGTTCCTGGTAACTTATTATAGTACATATCTTTATATACATCTTGATTTTCATTACTATAAAATTGAGTATAATAATATTCCTTAAATTCACATGTATATTCTTTAATTTTACACATATCACATATTGTTAGGTTTATTAATTTTATCCTAGCATTTTCTTTTTCTTTTATTGCTTCTCCATCAAAATTTCTTATCCAATCTTCTCCTAAGAATTCATCTGAAATATAGTTTACTAATCTTTCTATACCTTCTCTATCTGATTTTATTATTTCTGTTTGTACATTTCTTCTTATTAATGTTTTTGTATCATTATTTATTCCATCCCACCAATTTCTAACATTTCCTTCAAAAGATGCTACTAAAAAGTCTATTCTTCTTTCAGTACTTTCCCATGTATCATCTTTGTTATATAAAAAGAATAATATCATTGAATCTGCCCAAGTTGTTAAAGCTTTTTTAATAACTATCTTACAATCTAAGTCTAATTTTGCTCCTCCATGATTAACAGGTTTATCATAATTATCATTTAGTTCAAATCTATTACTGTATTTGTTTCCTTTTGGTGGTTGTCTATTTCTTATTGTTTCATAATATTGTCTATATGGTTTAATGTATATAGGTGCATAACTTTCATCTGGATCTAATATTTCTTGTTTATTAGAAGATTCTGCTTTATTTGGTCCTCCTCCAGTATTCATTAGGACTTGATATTCATCTAAATTTTCTAAACTTAATTGATCAAAATTTTCTATAAGTAAATCTAATTCTTCATTCATCTTTATCTTCTATATTATCCTGATTTTCTTTAATCTCTAATTTTCCTAATGCTTTTTCTTTAGATTTTTCCATTTTTTCTTCTTCTTCTATTATTTTAGGTAAAATCTTTTTCCTAAATTCATCATCCATACTTCCTGCTTCTATTCTTATATTTTCTTGTTCAGTATGTTTTTTCCCTATTCTAGACATTTCTTTTTCTATAAGTTTTTTGTCTATTATTTTTTCTTTTCCTTTATTATTTTCTTTTATTTTTCTTACTTCAATTTTTAGAATATTAATATCATTTCTTACTTCTTTTATTTCATTATTTATGTTTTGAACATCATCTATTAATATTTTTATTAGTGTTTTTAATTCTTCTATATACTCACCAATTGACATTTATCTTTTCTTTGATTGACATAAATAATATGTTCTACATTCAGTATCTTTACAATCTTTTATTACTTTATCACATTTTTGTCTTACATAATTATTATTTGTTAATTCTTTCATTTTTTTCATAATAATTTGCTCTTATTTTATATCTTTCTTGTTTTAATTTTAATATTTGTTTTTGTTGTGAGTTTGTTATATTTCCAAGTTTTAAAAGTTCATCTTGTATTTGTAGATTTATTTCTCTTATTCTTACTAATTTTTTATCTAGAATTTCTTTTATTTCCATTAATTCCATTAACAGTTTAAATCATCTGATTCATATTTTTCTTTATAATATAAATTGAGTTCTTCTTTCTCAAAAGTTTCTATTATTTTTTCATATATAAATCTTTCTTTTATTGACTCTACAATTAGTTTATGTAATATTTGTGCTTTAATTTCCATAGGTAATTTTCTAATTATTCTTAATGTTATTATTTTTAACTTATTGGGTATAGGTTCTAAAAATATATAACTTCCTCTTTCTGTTTCTAATGTGTAATAATTATCTATTTTTATAATTCTATTACTCATAATTTTTGCAATATAACATCATTTCTTCTTTTTCAAGTTCAATAATAATTTTTTCATATATATATTCATCTTTTAATGTTCCTATTATGAGGTTATCTATAATTTGTTCTTTTATTTCTTGAGGTAACTCTTTAATTATTATTAACGTTATTGTTTTTATTTTCTTAGGAATATGTTCTAAAAATATATTACTTTCTTTACTATCTTCTATTTTGTAATACCAATCTGTTTTTGTAATTGTAATGTCCATGATCTCTATGGCTCTGATACCATCAGTTGGGGGGCTACTTAGAGCGAACAAAAATCAAATAATTCTTAAAATCTAAAATCTAATTAATCTTTAAATAGTTGTGTATTCTATGTATTCTTTTAATTTATCAAATTCTAATATATTATTAGTTATAGATATATAAAATTTTAAAGTTAAATTGAATCTTAATTTCTTATATTCTTGTGGTAATCTATTTGTGATATGTTTTCTCATTTATAGGTTTTTAATTAAATCTTCAAAGTCTAATAATGTTTGAGAATTCATAATATCAAGATCTGTTATTATATCTATATTTGATTCAAAAGGAATATTATATTTTGAGATATTCTTTTTCTTTTTTTCTAATTTATCTATTATATCTTGTATATCTTTTACAATTATAGATCTAACAATTCCTCTGGCAAAATTTTCTATTAAATTTTCTTTAAAACATTTTAATATTTCTTGAGCAGCATATAATTGTTCTTGATATCCTATTTTATCAATTTCATTTTCAAATTCAATTTCTTTTTTATTTTTTACAATCGTTTTAATTTTATATGGACCTCTTTTAGATCTAGGTCTTTTCATTTTATAATTATTAGTCATAGTTTAGTTAGTTTTTTGAAAAGAAATTATTGTTTTAAAATAAATCTTTTAGGACTAAATTGTTATTCTCTTTATATTATGATTACTTTGGTTGTAAATCTTATATTTAGGGGTATTTTAGATAGTTTGCTACTTTTGAATGGTCAAAGGCCAAAGTGTATAAATGACCTCCTTATTTAGGCTATTCTTATATATATTTCCCGTGAGACACCGCGTACTGGGTCTTGAGAGCATGATTGGCTAAGCTTAAAATGTTTAAAGAAATAATGTTAAGATAATTCATTTATTGGTTGGAATTGGAAATAATTATATGTAATTTATGTTGTAGCCAGCTTTCAATTACTCCTTGAATTACATAGAAGGAAATCACATCTCATTTGATCTAGATTAAAATTTCAAGACAAAATTATATTTTAACTACATATTTTATAGGATCCACAACTTTTCAAACATACATTTCATCAACTTTTATCAAAATTTAATAAAAATCTAATTTTAATGTACCCCAAACAAGGGCTAAGTTTGCTTTATAAGTAACTCATCTTTTTAATTACTCTCGTGTATATCTTTGACGAATTTTCTTCAATAAGTACCTCACTGAATAATTATTCATGAGATCCCATAAATTGTATACAAAAAATAATTATTATTTTTCTTCTTTTTACTTGTTTTATGATTTTTAGCTTAATCAATTTTTAGCTTGATTAAGCTTTAGTGGAACATATGCAGATCGGAAATTAAGTAAAGGAGTAAACCAAGAAGGGATCGTCTTCTACAACAACCTAATTAATGAGCTCCTGTCAAAAGGTTTGAGATATATTATTCTACTGATCACCTTCTTAGCGCCCCCCCCCCCCCCCCCCCCCCCCTCTCTCTTTCAATTATATACTTAATGAGTTTCATATATGAAATGGATAGGCATTCAACCTTTCGTCACAATATATCACTGGGATCTTCCTCAAGCCCTGCAGGATGAGTATGGTGGCTTTCTAAGTCCTCATGTTGTGTAAGTAATCAAATTCCATGTACACGTTAAGTGGATCGCAAAGTCAAGATTATCCTAAATTAGATTACTATTTATCTACTAATGAACTTAATTGAAACTTTGACACTGTCGAAATCTAAGCAAAATGTTAAGACTGTACTATCCGAGTTCTTTCAAGATCTCTAGAACAGTTAAATTATTTATAGAAATTTAAATTTGAAATCATATAAAAAAAAGAAACAACCTTAGCATTTTTCGAATACATAGATGATAGACCTATATCCAATATTTTAACCACATCGTATATTGAAAAAGGGAAAAATTAAAATTGATTATAATGCGCCCCCCCCGGCAGGGATGATTTTAAAGATTTTGCAGAGGTTTGTTTCAAAGAATTTGGTGATAGGGTTGAGCATTGGTTGACCATGAATGAGCCATATGTATTCACAGTAAATGGTTATGACTCGGGTGCACTGGCTCCTGGACGTTGTTCTTCTTGGCTGAACAATGACTGTCTTGTCGGCAACTCCGCCACAGAGCCATACCTTGTTGCTCACACCATGCTCCTTTGTCATGCCCAAACAGTCAAATTATACAGGCAAAAGTACAAGGTATGTACAAAATTTATGTTTTTGACTACACTATTTATTAAGTTTGAAGTAAAGAGGTGAAATTTGTACAAGTTCCTATAATGAAAGCATCACATTGAGTCATATTCCCTCCCTTGATGTGTATTTATGCACAAGAAACCAAAACAATAACAATGATACTAGGGACGGAGCCAGACTTTTTGTATTGTGGGGTCAAACATTAAAATGCAATTTTGTTTTAAAAAAATAATATAATATTAATGAAAATAAGTCAATACGCTATTACAATTGTAGTTTACTTGTTTTCATACTTTGGAAATTAGAGTTTTCTTGTCCATAATATTGCTCTAGCGGAATCAGGGACGTTATGGGTGCCATGAGGACGCTTGAGCAGAACTCGGGTGGTAGAAATTAAAAGTTTATGCATATTTCCTATTTGGTTTGCATTATGTCAGATTTCATATACATGTCAGGTTACATGTAAATTGATTCTGATTCATTTTTATTTATAATTTATCGAAGGCAGAAATATAGGATATACATTTACAATTCTAATTTTAAGGCCTGCATAAATAAATGATAAAAGATTTTGCTTGATTTCAATCATGGGTTTGATTTGCATTGCCTCTAGAAAAGTTGTATCTATTCATTTCAAAGTATAACTGTCCTTGCCAACAATGGTTTACATTAGTAGGTGAATGGTGACTTTACGGAAATTAACGTCAATTTGCAAACATTTTGTAGCATAAGAAATTCTGCAATTCAGTGGTCTTGAAAGGCACTCACCAATCCTTTATTTTATTCTCTGTCACCAACAATTCAGTGGTCTTGTGAGGCACTAACCAAACCGAATTTACACAATTTTTGATATAAAAAAAAAAAAAGTCAAATGAATTTTTTTGTGGGTTACTTGACCCCATATGGCCCCATGTGGGTCTCCCTATGCATGATACGTTGATTAACTCTTTTACATACCTTAAGAGGCTTTGTTTTACTTACCATAGAAAATAGCAATTCAAATATTCTTATCTTAACTCATCTATCTGTCCGATATTTGTGACACTAGAGAAATATTCATACATAATTGAAAGAAATTTGAGTTTTGAGTACTTGACAAACTACGAGTGGACCCTTTAAAGAAAACCGCCTGAAAGCTCATGACTAACCCAACTCTAGATTCCAGCCTACTCTAAAATATAATCCTAGTCGTACCAATACACACTACTCTATAATTTATAAATGTAAAATTATGTAGAATGTAATACTAGACATGTCACAACTATGATGTAAAAACACAAAATTTTTATGTTACTTCAGTGGTATAAAAATCATTTTTTACTAGACAAGCTATAAATATGTTCATTTGTATTCACATTTTTTTTTGGATCAATACTTAATTACTTGTACGTATGCACAAATAGCTACTAATAATTATGTAATATTGATGATTTTACATATATAGCCGCATCAGAAGGGTGAAATTGGCATAGTTCTTGTGTCTCACTGGTTTGTGCCGTACTCCAAAAGCCAAGTTGATAAGAAAGCAGCTCAACGAGCCCTTGATTTTATGTGTGGATGGTAAGTACAATGTTAACTTGAACCTTAGGGTTCCTTGACACTTCAGCCGTGGAAAGTTTTTATCATGTCCTATTCGGACAAGAGATCAATTTCTTGTCCAACAATTCTTGGTAAGGAGTCTTGATAATATGAATGTTCTTATGATGTTTTGAAGGTTTTTGGAGCCATTAACATATGGACATTATCCAAAAAGCATGCGCGATCTTGTCGGAAAACGCTTACCAAGTTTCACACTCAAAGAAGCTATGTTGTTGAAGGGCTCCTTTGATTTTTTGGGACTCAATTACTATACTGCAAATTATGCTGCTAATCTTCATTCTTTTAATACTGTTAACATGAGCTTCTCAACAGATTCTCAAACTAATCTTACAAGTAAGCTCATAGATTACCCTAAAATCAAAATGCTATTTATAGCATAACGTGGAATATTTTTCAATTTCATTTATAACCTTTCACCTTGTACTTCCGTTTCCTCCTATATTGCAGCTGAGAGAAATGGAAAATTGATCGGTGATCCGGTAAGTTACTTTGAAATAATTTTATGAGAAAAATATGAAAAGTGTCTGTATTTCGATTGATACTTTTAAGAGATTTTGTTCCAAATTATCGAATTAATGTGACAAATAACTGATTTCATTATGTTTTTATGATTTATTTTAAATAACAAACAGACAAATGTAAGTATCTTTTATGTGTATCCAAGAGGGCTCAGAGATCTCCTCGTCTACACCAAGCAAAAGTACAGAAATCCAACTATTTATATCACAGAATGTGGTGAGAAAAATATTATCTGAACTCAATATATTGGATCATATATATGAATTTAATTTGAATTTTTGAATGTCATTTTTCATAGCCTTTATATGATTCTAAATATTGGAACTAATGGTAGGAATTGGCGATGCTAATATTAATTCGATAAAGCAACGGACCAATGATCCAGAAAGGATAAATTTTTACCGCCGTCATCTTTTAGCCGTTAAGCAAGCTATTACGTAAGTTTCTTTTTTTTTTTTTTTTTTTAACTTTTTGCCTTTCATCTTTGAGTTCACCAATTAATTTGCATCCGTACGTGAAAATTATACACAATAAACTTTGGTAGGTTAGATTTGAGAAAATTAAACAAGATAATTACTCATCCGTCCCATTTATATAGGCTTGTTTTGTTTTTTACACGGATTAAGAAATCTTATTTAATGTTATTGAAAAAGGCAATTTTGCCAAAAAATTTCCTAGTTTACCCTTATTTAATTATCAATAACTAATAGTAAATTATTATTGAAAGTAGTAAAGAAATAAAGGTATATTAGTAAATGAACAAAATAAAACATTCTTAATAAAGAAATGAGAAAAGTGAGCCTATATAAATGGGACGGGGGAGTAATCACACGGGCGCATTAAATGGCACATTCATTAATTGTTTTATGGAAATTAAATGATTATTTCTAATAGAGCAAAAGTTCACCCAAATCTAAGTTATTTAAACTAACCAAGTTGTTCTATACACACTTTTCTTTTCTTTATTTATTGTAGATGGTGTCAAATGAAAGAATGATAATTTATACTTTGATTTTTTAATTTGTTTTATAGGGATAAGGTTGATGTAAAGGGCTTCTTCCCATGGTCGTTTTTAGATAATTTTGAATGGGGTTCTGGATACACTCAAAGGTTTGGTTTAGTTTATGTGGATCGCTCACAAGGACTCAAAAGATATCTCAAGAATTCAGCCCTTTGGCTCAATAAATTCCTTGAGTAGTTCAACTGCGATTGTATGTTTCAAAAATATCCATTTAACTAATTGTATGAAAATAAAGAAGTCATGAGCTCCATCATGTTGAATTCTAACACGAAATAATTTATCTTCAATAATTTTCTGCAATTTTGATGCAAGAAAGTGTGTATAAAAATAATCAGTCACGAAAAGTTTTGAGAGGCACGACGAGGTGCTTTAAGACTCGACAAGATATGGTTCCCGAATTCAAGACTTGCACATAGAGGACGTTAGATTAATGGAGGTGGAATGGAGAATGTAGACTTGTAAGGAAAGTGAATTGTGGAAGGATTGGAGATACCAGAGGCAAGAATCTTTTTTTGGTAGCTACTAGGGTAGTTTTAGTTAGGCTCTCTTTTAATAAGATTGTACATAATTGTTTATGTAATAGGATTATAGTTACTTGCCTCTTGTTCTTTTTGTTAAATGTACACTTTCATGGAGGTAAGGAAAAATGTCACCCTCAATTTGGCTGTATTGTGATTTCCATATATAAAATAGGGTAGGGATACCACAACTCCCCTGCCTAAACATAGGAAGACTGAAAATCACTCTTTAGGTGTAGGAGACGTTTACAGAAGAAAATAAATAAATAAATAAAACCCAAAATTGCACATAATATTGAGAGGACTCAAATTTAGCAATCCTTGACTAAAATTTAATGAGTTCATCGTTGAAGAAAATCCTTGTTGAATTTAAGTACCAAAGAAATAATTTTATTTATGAAAAGTTGTATAATATTTTGTTACAGAGACACTTCCTCTCACCAAAATACACGCCACCTCACTATCTACAATATCACTCACTTCGTAGCAACTTTAATCTCTCTATCACACTACTCAACCTCTCTCTCTCTCTCTCTCTCTCTCTGTGACAACACATATATACACTGCCTCTTTCTATTGATATGTCCAGCCGCGTAGCAACTTTAATCTCTCTCTCTCTCTCTCTGTGACAACACATATATACACTGCCTCTTTCTATTGATATGTCCAGCCGCAATTATTGAAACTCTCTTACATAATGAGGAAGGCTTCTCCATGGAAGAAGAAATCTTGACTTGAAACTCTCTTATTTAATAATGAAGGCTTCTCCATATAAGAAGAAAACTTGAATTGAAACTCTCTTACTTAATGAGGAAGGCTAGCTTCTCCATTAGGCTACAAAATGTTCTTATAAATAGGGGATGCATTTGTAGAGAATTAACATCATTATGAAGATAGAAAAAAGAGAGATTAGAGAGATTTATGAGGTTTTGTTGAGAGTTTGTAAAACTCTTTTGTAAACTTTTCCTCTTTTATCTTCCTTTTTTTTTTCGTGATCAGAGAATCAAAATAAGTGGTATCAAAGCAAGATTTATCAATTGCCCCCCGTAGTTTTGATACAACTCTGATTTTTTTGTCAAACCTTTGCGAAGTTAAGATGACAATGGAGGAATCTTCATCAAGAGCTATGATCAAGCTCACTGCCACCAATTACACATTATGGAGGCCTCGGATGGAAGACCTACTCAATTGTAAAGATTTGTACGACCCCTTGGAAGTAAAAGGTGTGAACCTTGATCCTGCCAAGGAGACAGAGTGGAAGAAGCTAAATAGAAAAACTATCGGTCAAATTCGACAATGGATTGATCATAGTATCTTTCACAATATGGCACAAGAGAAAAATGCATATGCCATCCAGAAGATTCTAGAGGACATGTACCAGGCCAAGACCACTTGGAACAAACCCCTGTTGATGAAGCATTTGGTGAATCTGAAGTTTAAAAGTGGAACTTTAATCACTGAGCACACCAGTGAATTTCAGAGCTTGGTGAACCAATTGTCATCTGTAGAGATGCCGCTCGGAGATGAAATGCAAGCCTTACTACTTTTAAGTTCTCTTCTTGACAGTTGGGAGACACTAGTAGTATCTCTCAATAACTCAGCCCCTAATGGCAAACTTACCATGTCTATGGTCAAGGATGCCCTCTTTAATGAAGAGGCCAAGAGAGAGGACGTCGACACAAATTAGTCACATGCCCTTGTCACAGAGAATCGAGGAAGATAGCAAGGAGGCTTTCTAGGTAGTTGGAGAGGTAGAAGCAAAAGAAGGGACAAATCTATAGATGGAAGAAAGCCTACTTATAAGTGTTACCACTGTAGCATAGATGGTCACTTAAAGAAGAACTGTCGAAAATTGCTAAGGAAGTAAGGCTAAAATAGTTCGCAGACAAAAAATAAGGAAGGAAAGACACTAGTTACTATTTCTGGAGAGGTGGCTATCTGCTCTATCCATGAGGAGATATTTCTTCATGTTTCAAGCCAAGACACTAAGTGGGTGGTAGATACTGCAACATCTTACCACGCCACTCCATGCAGAGACTTCTTTACAACATATAAAGATGGTGACTTTGGTGTAGTGGTGATGGGAAATACCAGTTCTTCTAAGATTGTGGGAATTGGTAATGTTTAGATACAAATGAATATCCGGTGCAATATAAACCTGAAGGATGTCCGACATGTGCCAAATCTTCGACTCAATATTCTTTCCGGGATAGCCCTTGACAAACAAGACTATGATAATCACTTTAGCAATGGCACATGGAAAATGGTTAAAGGTGCTGTAGTTGTCGCTCGAGGACATATTTGTGACACTTTATACAAACTCATGTGAACATGTGTGAAGATAGCCTTAACTTAGTGGAATGTGAGGCTTCTCAAAATCTATGGCACCAGAGACTCGATCACATGAGTGAGAAGGGGTTATCTTCTTTGACAAAGAAGGAGCTAATCACTGTTGACAAAAAAGCTATGTTAGATCCTTGAAATCACTGTCTATTTGGTAAACAACATACTCTTCTTCGATTTCTTTTCTACGAGACTATCAAATTAACTCATTCTAGTACACTTTGATGTTTTTGGTCCCTTGGATGTTGAATCACTAGGCGGTAATATGTACTTTCTGACATTCATTGATGATGTTTCTCAAAAAGTATGGGTGTACTTTCTGAATACAAAGGACCGGGTATTATATTACTTCAAATCGTTCCATGCCATGGTAGAGTGTGAAACATGAAAAAAGATGAAGTATCTCCGCTCAAACAATGGAGGCAACTACACTTTTAAAGAGTTCAATGCCCACTACAGAAGATGCGGTATTCGACATGAGAAGACAGTTCCACACACCTCATAATAGAATAGAGGAGTAGAGAGAATGAATCAGACAATTATGTAAAAGGTCAGAAGCATGCTCAGTATGGCTAAGCTGCTAAAGCTATTCTGGGGAGAGGCTGTGCGAGCTGCCTGCTACCTGATCAACAGGTCACCGTCAGTACCTTTAAATTTTGAAATTTCGAAGAAAGTATGGACTGGTAAGAATCCTTCATACTCTCACCTGAAAGTATTAGGCTGTTTATCCTTTGCATGTGCATCCAAGGAACTAAAATAGAAGCTCGATGCAAAGACTACTCCATGCATCTTTATAGGCTATGGAGATGAAGAATTTGGATACAGATATAGGATCCAAAAATAAAAAAGGTCATCAGAAGCAGAGACATAGTGTTCCATGCAAATCAGACATTAGAAGACATTGAAGATCCCACAAAGTCTCATAATCCTAAATTCAGTGCCTAGAATATTGCTCCGGATCCAGCACCAGTACAATTCACCATAGATAATGATGACATGCATGATGAAATGCCTAAAGCATAACATGAGGATGAAGGAGAGGGTATTGATTGGGAAGGGGTCACAACCCTCTCCACTAGAAGTTGTCGGATAATTACATCAACTAGATGATGGTACACCTTCTGAAATCAGTAATCCACAAGTACGAAGATCTGAACAAGGATGGATTTCGTCATAGAGATTTTCAAAGTCTGAGTACATTCTATTCACTGATGAATGGGAGCTAGAGAGCTTCAAGGAAACACAATCTCATGGGGACAAAGACAAATGGATACAAGCAATGCAAGAAGAGATGGAGTCACTGTAGAAGAATCAAATATACGAGTTGGTTGAGCTTACGAAGGAAAAAAAGGCACTAAGAAATAAATGGGGTTTCAATCTTAAGAAGACAGTAGTGGAAAGGTGGTGAAACATAAAGCTCGTTTGGTAGTCAAAAGATTTCTAATAAAATGGAATTGAATTTTCCTATTAAAGGTAAAAGAAACAAACATAGAAGAAAACATGGGTAACTTTTTGGCAGAAATTATAAGTAAAAAATATATCCAAAAAAGTCGATGGCCAAGAAAGTTACTTGGCCCCTGTTTGACACCCATTTTCTCATTCTCATTTTTCTACAGTACTCATTTTTAACCACACATTCTCCAAATAAAATAATATTACACATAAACCCAAAAATTCTCCTTACTTTTTAACCACACATTCTTCCATCAATCACTATTCAAAAAATAATTTCTTCCCAAGAATGGGTGTCAAACACCCACTTGATGTCATGTTTAAGGCACAAAACTGTAGGGATTTGTATCCTTGAAATCATTCATATCTCCATCTCTTTTTGGTATAAAAATCAAGCTTCCAACTTCATCGATCAAATGAATGTAAAGAACAAAGATTATCTGGAAGAAATAGACATTAAAATATAAACCATGTTTCAAGTAAGTTACACCACCTAATAAGATTTGTACATTCACTCTATCCAGAAACCTCAACAGTTAAATGAGTTTTATTAATTGCTATCCTTGCTTTTAAGCTAAACTCCATTAATTTCTAGCTGAGCAACTAGAAAACCATGTAGCATGAACTAGGCACACTTTTGAAAAATAATAATACATCATTTATAACTTTAAACATTTTTTAGTAAAAAATATCATACGCCCACTCCGGTAATTATAGCACGGGGGCTTCAATTAAAAAAATCAAACGTAACCATGTTCCCATCAAAACCATTTGATCAACATGGTTGTTGCTTTAAATTAGCCACAATCTTCCCTAGAAACAAGCTCGTTATCTTGTGCACAAGAATCTTAATCAAAATAACATGTGTCCAAAACTATGCCAACATCTCCAATCCGTATCTCCAATTACATAACAATCCATCAGTCAAAGTAAGCATCAAGGGATTGCGTATTTATTTGTATAGGAGTAGTAATTTCTTGCATTGGGTTAAGGCCAAAAATCCATTGCACTTTGTTGCAAGTATCAATTTACGCTTCTAATTCAAAAATTACAAATTCATAAAAAGAACATTACTTACCTTTTTTGTTACACAAGCTCTAAGACATATATCAAATCACCGCACAACTTAGTAAAAAATTATGGCAAGTGTTTTAAATACTTCAAAAAAAATTTATTCCAGCAATAAACAACTTTAAGTTAAAAACATTACGTAAACAAGTCATAGTATGATCATAAACCATCTTGAAAAAGAAATTACATCAGATATGCACTCTCTCGCCCCGTTTTACACCAAAGAGTAGGCCTTTGGACTTTAGCGTTGTCAGAATTTGAAATAAAGTATATATCCCAAAAGGCAGTTAAAAATCAGGCTTTGGCTAATTTTCTGGCCGATCATCCATGCCTTGACATGCCTGAAGAAATTGAATTAGAAATCGATTCATTCGAATTGAAACCATGGATCTTATACTTCGATGGATCCAAAACTTCCAAAGGTGCAGGGGTAGGAGTAGCATTGATAAATCCTTTAGGGATTTGTTACAAGTTCGCATTCACTTTGGATATGATATGTGCTAACAATCAAGTCGAATACGAAGCCTTAATTGTGGGTTTGGAATTGATGATAGATATGGAAATAAAGAATGTGATTATTAGGGGCGATTCTCAATTGGTAATTCACCAATTGATCGGTAAATTTAAGTGCCAAAGTGATTCCATTATAAATCAATAAGAAATCACCCAAGAATTGTTGGACGAATTCGACCAAGTAGAGCTTCAATGTGTTAATAGAATATACAATGACATAGCGAATGAGTTGGCCCAGATGGCCTCAGTGTATTCAAAGATTTTAGATTGAGAATCTACTTGTAAATACGGGGTAATATTGCCCGCAATCCAAAGAAGGACGTGAAGGATTGAAATTCATTGCATACAATATGGAGATGCATTAGATTGGAGGGTAGAAATTAAGAAGTTCCTTAAAGAACCTAATCAAGGAAGTAATAAGAAAACGAAGTTATGTGTGCTAAATTATACGTTGATAGATGAAGAGTTGTTTAAGAAATGCTCTGACAATATATTACTAAAGTGTGTAAGTTTGCAAGAAGCCAGGACGATCATGACAGCTTATCAAGCCGGCCAAAAGATGAGATGGTTGATTATTAGGAGTGGATACTTCTGGCCCAAGATGGGAGAATCATGTGCTCAATATGCGAAGAGTTGTTTAGCATGCCAAAAGCATGGTCCGATACAAAGAGCGCCAGCAAGAGAGATGACACCTATTATCAAACCTTGGCCGTTCAAAGGTTGGGCGATAGACTTGATAAGGAAGATTTATCCCCCATCGTCCAAGCAACATACATTTATTATAGTTGCAACAGATTTCTTTACTAAATGGGTGGAAGCAATACCTTTAAAGGAGATCACCCAAAAGAGTGTCATAAAATTTATTCGTGATCATATTATTTATAGATTTGGGATTCCACAAACTTTGATGGTGGATCACGGAACTTCCTTGAATGGAGATCAAGTGAAGGAATTCTTAAATGAGTTTGGAGTTAAGTTAGTAAACTTCACGCCTTATTATGCTCAATCTAACGGGGCAGACAGAATCTTCTAATAGATGAAAATGCCAGAAATTGGCACGAATGTTTGAACATGGCTTTATGGGCTTATAGGACGTCGCCTCGGTCAAGTACCAAAATTACTCATTTCCAACTTACTTATGGACAAGAGGTCGTTTTGCCTATGGAAATTAATGTGCAATCAATTAGAGTGTGTTTGCAACATAAGTTAAGTGATAGGGATATACCGAATCATTAGTTCAAAACTTGTTGGAATTGGATGAGTTAAAATTGGACGTCCTAGATAGATTGCAAGTTCAAAAACAAAGAATGACTAGGTTTTATAATAAGAAAGTCATAGCCAAGTCTTTTAGTCTAGGCGAATTGGTTTGAAAAACAATACTTCCTTTGGATAGCAAGGATCCAAGGTATGGAAAATGGTCGCCCAACTGGGAAGGACCATATAGAGTGAAAAGCGTGCTGCCTAATGGGGCTTACCACTTGGAGGATTTAGATGGTACTAGGCATGTCAGGTTTATTAATGGTAAGTACTTGAAAAAATATGTTCCATCCATATGGGAAAGTGAACAAGTATAGGCACCGCATTGTTAAATAAAAATAAACTGGACGATTACGTTCAAATAAATAGAAAAACAGAATACGTTCGAATAAAATTCTTTATTATCACATGTTTCTTACATAAGCCGTAGTTTACAGCAGGCTGTCATTTCTCCCCTATTGACTACAACAGGAAAAAAGAAGTTGTTTTCCTCGCACCCCTAAATACATCGCTACATTGTTTCTTATAAAATAAGAGAGACAAAATAGTGAAAATACAATTAACCGCAACGTTGGTTCCCGATCGATTGCGACAGAAAGAGTGAAATCGGCCTTCCTCGCCTTCCTAAATGCATTGCTGCAGATGGCAGGCAAAGAGGCTAAGAAGCACTCTCAGCAAGCAATTGGTCTTCAGCGCCTCCCTAAGCGTATCACTGCAGTAGTAAGCAGGGAAAAACTTTGCTGTTGAGGAAAACACTTTCAGAAAAGGTGCTGAGAAGACATTAATTGGTCAAATACCATTTTCTATACCTCCCATACCAAAGTAACATCAAGAAAGATGGCAAAAGGGGCGGATCAAATGATCCATTTCTATGGAAGACAAAAGTTTTGATCAGTTGTTGAGGTGCCAAACGATGGCAGTAATATAGTCTTGAAGAAAAGAAATAGAAGTGAGAATGATAAGCACGAAATACACACACATTTATAGAGGTGTGAAAGTGAAAAGATAGAATATGAGTGGCACATTCTTGCTTGGTAATTGAAATCGAATGGCCCAAAGTCTTGGAAAAAGAGACGGGAATACCAAGAGAGAATGTAGATGAATCCTAGCAAGAAACAATTAAATGCTTGGAGGATTGACGATTAAGGGCAACGTCAATTAACACGCAAATGGACAAAACAATCGTTCATTAATAAATAATGGCTGTTATTACTTTAAAAATTTAGCAATGACAATTAGGGTGAGATTACAAAAGGAAAGTTAAGATATTGGATGTCTTAATTACAATTCGCCCCAAGCTGAACGCATTTTCTCTCTAAGTCTCCCCAGTCTTCGCTCTGTTGAGAAGAGGCGACATTCAACTCAACTGCAAAATCCTCATCAACCTTCAGTCTTTTATACTGCTCAACCAAAGATTTAGCTCGTTCAATTCCCTGGGAAGCATTGTACTTTTTAGCAGCCATCCTCGCCCTGCAGTCATCCATCTTTGCTTGAAGCTCTTTCATCTCAGCGGCCAAACTTAACATCAAAGAATCTTCAACCATAACTTCGGAAGAGATGTCGGTCAATTCAACCTTGGTTTTGTTAATCTCTTGAAGTAAAGACTCTTTTTCAGATATAGCACGAAGATATTGAGTACTCCTGGCCTTCAGTTCCATATTCTTAGCTAGCAAAGAGAGGATGTCGAAATGAACAACTTTCAACTTCGCTTTAAAGTCAGCAGAAACATTGAGTGACGGAAGTGAAAGTGCTTGCGCCAATTTTGTACTCAACATCTCAAACTTGTCCTTCTGTTTAGCAGCACTGGCTTGGCTAATATCCATGTCCATGAAGGAAACGTACTCAAGCAATGACTGTTTAAGAGACTTCATGTGTTCATCTGAAAGAGTAGAAGATGGCGCAGAAGGGTGACTGGTTGAAATAGGGCGAGATGTCTCTACTTGTTCCCAGGAGGTGAACAAATCTTAGATGGATGGAACGTATAATGTCATCAGCCCCTGTAAAGAAAGACGCCAACATTGAGAATTTTCACGAAAATAAACGAAGTAAGAATGAGAGTAAAGCAAGAGGTTACCTCATCAGCAACATTGGGGAGTCCGGCACACCACCAGTCGTCTCTACCACTTGTGGAAACTTCCCTTTATCTGAGCAAGAAGATTCTGCCACACTGGGCAAGTCCATAGGAACCTCTGCATAATTTAAGAAGCAATAAATCAACAACCAGTAGCCTCCTGATCTGCTGTACTTATAGTCTCACAATCTTCTCCCAAGATATGCTATAGCAGTCTTACATTCTTCTTCACACGTCTCTTCCAAGTGGAATTCCAAGAATCTCCAATTTTTGTGCTCCTCCTGTGCTTGTAGTCCAACCTCTCTCAACCTCTAGAAACTTCTAAAGTTCAATTGAGAAAGTACATTCTTATAACCAATAAAACCTAACAAGCTCCCATGTCATTCTGTGACAAAACTACACAATTGAAGTCAAGGTAGTAAACACACAAACTAATCTACCCAAGTTGCATTCTTTGTTAACCTGTTTCCTGAAATCAAAACTTAATACCAAGTGTAAAAGCACGTGATATAGGAAGTGTAACAATTGAAACACATAATCATAAATAAGCATGCAAATTTGAGACGTGACATTAATGTCAATCAAAACACCAACCGAAACATTAACATCACTAAATATCAAAACTCAAACAGCTATGCATTATGATATGGAATGCAATGCAATGTACATTTTCCCCCTTACTACAAACTCTCATTTTTTTCAATACAGTAGGTAAATGTATCTATGTCTCTCCCCAACGACCCCTAAAGACATAAAGAAATGTAAATCATAAAATATGATACCAAATCAAAATTTTTCTCCCCCTTTTTGTCACAAAATGATAAGGGACAAAGCAAAATCACACAACATCTTAATAATGTAGGTATAAACAATCACAAGTATATGCAGTGAACAGTAAACTTTCCCACAATTCCAACTTAAAGCACCCATGGAGTAAATGATATAAGTGACTCATATGTGTTAAGTGTCACTAATCATCTGGCAGTAGGACTCCAAACCTTAAATTTGTGAGAAAGGACATGCTAAACATCACTGCTAATAAGTATATTCCTCTACTTATGAAAGTCAAACCGTATAGCACATTAGAACCTACATATGAAAGCTCATTTCAAATGAACAATTTCTTTTTTCTCCCTGACTTACAGCACAAATATGTTTCTTTTATCACAATTTTCAAAATGAATGCTCACATATTTTTATTCATCTTAAGTGCAGGATTCCTTCCATTAAGCAACTAACATGACCTATGTAACAAGCTTTAGATCAGTTAACTCAAGTCAAATGACTATAGGTACTAGGTTATGAGAAACCCCTCGGGCTTAATTACTCGAGTCAAGTAGGCTCCGAAAAGAAGTATTAAGATATTGAGTCCCTTATAATTATTTTTCATATAGAGATTGATTCATACAGGGGTAATATTGAGCTTAGGTCTAATAAAAATGGTCAATTCATGTTTAAAGTCACCTTATTAACATGTGACTACCATCCCAAATCTCACATATGCGGTAGAGTCCCACTAATAAGGTCATAGTGTGTACAGTGTAGATGGTATATGAAGAGACATATATTAAATACTCCATAAGTATCATAAGCTAGTAATGAAAATTATATTACAGCTCACCAAATAAACTCATTCTTGATTACAACCAACAAAATCAAGTGTATTGTATATTATGCTGTAAAAAATAAATAAATTCCAAATCAAACTCTTTTTATTCTCTTTATTTCGCATAAAAATAAGAATGCATCAACCACACCAAATATAAAAATTCAAACAAAACACAAAACATAAAATAAAATGCATAAAAACAAATAAATAAACATGATGCATGCATATATCCATGTCACATAATGGTAAAGCACGAGCATGCACCAAAACAAAATACCTAATCAATTATGTATGCAAATGCTCTACCTTTAAGAACACCGTGATCTGTTTCAAAAAATTTCAGATCACACTTCTTCACCCAAACTTGCCTAGTAACATGAATATTTCTATTCATCTGTGTCATGATCTTGGTCAATTTACTTACCTGATTAGTAAGGAAGTCAATCTGACCAACATAATCCTGATTCTTATTTCTATTTAAGTTCCAGTTTCTATTTCTATTTAGGAAATGATGACACCTAGGCCTTATGTGTCCTAACTCACCACAGTGAAAACATGTAGGGATAAACCTAGGACCAATGTAATGTGAACGCTGACGTCTATTCCTAGGTCGACGGGTCCTATGCTGTCTAGTAGGTCTCTGTCTAACAAATCCCTTATCCTTAAGATCGGGGTTAGGCACATATTTGGGTTGGTCAATGGCAGGGATAAATGTGGTCTTAGAAGTACTATCAATGTTATCCTTAAAACCTAGACCTCCCTTACTTAACTCTTCAGAACCACTAGAAAAGGCAAGCAGTTGAGACTTAGAATATTCTAGATCGCTCAAAAGGTTCTTAACTTGGATTTCTAAAGTCTCTCTCTCAGTGGTCAACTCTCTGACTCTCCTAGAGGATTTCTCAAGTTCCCTAGTGAGGTTCCTAACCTGAGTATCTAAAGATTCATTCATGGATTTCACTTCACTCAGGATCGAGGTAGATTCCTTAATGTGCGCTACTAACTTCTTATTTTCCAATTCAAGTTCCTTATTTTTTGCACTCAAGGCTTTGTTTTTAGTAAGAATCTTAAGACTCTCTTCATACATCTTATCATAAGCCTCTTGGATATCTTCCTCACTCTCAGACTCTTCATCAGAATCCTCATCACTAACTAGGTCTTCTTTTTCACTCCCCTGGTCAGATTCATTCTTAATTCTAGCAGCAAAGGCAATGTATTTTCTACTTTCATCACACGTGGACTTCTCACTCTGATTGTTCGAGTTAGACTCGTCATCAGTGAGAGTAGCATTCATAGCCTTATCCAAATTTCTCCTATTGCTAGAACACTCACTCCTAACATGACCAAAACCTCGACAATTATAGTACCTTACATATCTAAATTTTCTCCTAGATTCACTCGAGCCACATTTGTATCTCTCTTGAGGATTATTTTTCTTCCTAAACAATTTTTGAAATTTATTAGCCAGGCAAGCTAACTCCTCATCATCCAATGAATCAGAATCAGAGGATTCCATCCAGGTGTTTCTCACGGATTTCAAGGCCAGAGATTTATCTGTAACATATTTATCTAAGGTTAACTCATACGTCTAGAGGGATCCAACTAACTCCTCTACCTTAATGGAGTCTATATCCTTACTCTCCTCAATAGCAGTGATTTTAGCCCTAAATCGCTCAGGTAAGGATTTAAGGATTTTTCTAACAATTTTAGGCTCATGAATTCTCTCTCCTATGTTGAAACTAGAATTAACTATGTCATTTAAACTCGCATAGAAAGCATCAAATGTCTCATCTTCTCTCATTCTAATCTCTTCAAACCTAGTGGTCAACATCTGTAACTTAGAGTTCTTAACTGCCTGAGTTCCTTCATGTGTGGTCTGTAGAATATCCTAAACTTCTTTAGCAACCTCACACATAGACACTCTCCTAAACTCTTCAGGGGACACTGCCATAAATAGGGCATGTAAGACTTTGCTATTCCAGTTACACTCATCTAAGTTTGTCCTAGTCCAATTAGCAATGGGAGTGGGGGTCACTATGTTTTCTACAATAGTACTAGGAGCACTCCAACCATTCACCACACTCAACCAAATACGTTCATCCATAGATTTTAAAAAGGCTCTCATTCTAACCTTCCAGTAGGCATAATTACTACCATCAAAATATGACGGTACAGACAAAGAACTACTCATCTAGATAAAATCAAATAAGGGTCAGGAATCGAAATTATGCTCTGATACCAATTGAAAAATGCAAGTTCGACCCTAACAACACCTAGAGGGGGTGAATAAGTGTACTATGCAGAATTAAAAAATTAATTAACATGCAACAAGTCACAAGTTAATTATCTCTAGATGATTAAAACATACAAGTCAATTGTCCTATGTCGAATTACCACAGTTTGTATAATAAACAGTAAATTGTAAAGCAGTAAAACAAAGAACACCATATGATGATGGAGAAATCCAACTGGGTAAAAACTCTAGGACCAAGCCAATTACCTCTACTATAGACAATGTGGGTTACAGTTCAATTCCAAACTAGCCCCACTAGCTGTTGTAAACCCTGTAACTCCAAGATCTGCTGCTCATTCCAGCCTTGCGATCTGCTACCGTAGATACTATCCAGCTACCATGCTAGACTTCTGATCTACCTCA
>JAGHKM010000125.1:0-33604 GCA_019097785.1 Fraxinus excelsior
GATCAGCAGAAGACAAATCCGCAACAGTGATAATAAACCGGACGAGCCCATTGAAAAAAAGAAGGATTGGCAAGACAGAATCTAAAAGAAACAAAATTTGGGCAGACAAGCATAACTAAAAGAAATGGATAAAAAAATCCATCGAACGTGGGGCAGAAATGAGAGAGAGAGAGAGATTGAAATCTAGTGAAAAGGCAAAAGGGTAAAATGTTTTACCTAAAAAAGGATGTAGCTGTAACTTTTAAAAAAGAAATGGTTGGTGATGTTATTGCAACAGACAGATGTCTTGGGAAGTGTCCATATAATTTGCAATAAAATATATATTTGGTATGCAGGCCTCAGCTTACAATTTCTTATGGTAGCGCTAAAATCTTTGTTGAATCATGCTTCAGCTCTTGAATTTTAGGGAACCTAATACGTCTGAATTATCAAAATGCCTGGGTTTCCTTTAAGGACAATAATCTTTGTTGAATCATGCTTCAGCTCTTGAATTTTAGGGAACCTAATATGTCTGAATCATCAAAATGCCTGGGTTTCCTTGAAGGACAATAATCCCCTAAACAGGTCCCCCTAACTAAAAATTAGTAAAAAAATCATGGATTTAGAAAAAGAAAAAGGAAAAGAACATCCAAACAGCAAGAAAATCGATATATTCAAAAGTAACGTCTTTACTTGACTTTGTATAGTTGGTTTAAGGCTGCAACTATTAGTCCGATAGAAGGGTTGCCTAATTTTTTAGTGTTTCTATCTTGTTTAAACTGATAATGCACTCCTTGTGTATTATCTTTTGATTTTGATTTATAATATAATGTGATTACCTATCAAAAAAAAAAAACAATTCACCTTTAGTAGCATTAGGAGGATCTAGTCAGCATGTCTTCTAATGCATATTTTAAATAATAAATACGATGGAAAGCACTCACCATGACTGTTAGTAAGCTCCCCTTCCTCTAGCTCCTCAGTCCCATTCCCAGCACCACGACCAATGTCGGCAACGCTTGTAGTTTCTTCTGAAATGGCTCCCTCAGATAAATGGCATTGCAAGAGCGAGACAACTTTATGTAGGTACGATTCTTGAAACTTGACATCGAGTTGGTAGTTAGCCCTTTCATCATTTTGCAAAGCAGTTAAAAATGCTTGTGCAACCTGCAAAAGAAAACAGGCCTTGAGGAAATATAGTACACAGTGTTGACTCGCTTACAGTGTGACTAACTCCCCATATCTGGAATAGAATGCCTTCGTTTTAACTTTCACTGTGTTGAAAAAAAGTTCACTTTCTAAAAATTGACACTCGTCAAACCTATCTTCCTCAAACTATCCTTCAGTAAAATAACATCTGTATTCTTCAAATATATTAGTAATGCATCCCCACCCCCAAGCCCTCAGAACCAAAAGTAGAACCCAAACCACATCCCACCTTGACCGCCAACCCATTTTCAGTAGAATTATGATAGCTGTACCAAAGACCTCCAAAATGAAAAGGCCCAGAGTGTACCAATATCCAAATTCCTAAAACATCATGGCTACCACCTCAAGGGGGATGTAGAGATGGGGGAAGATGGTAATAAATATACTGATTTAACTAAACAGGGAAATTGGAAAAACATTGCTGTTGAAGGTTTCTCCAAATCATTTAGCCAGATCAAACCAGGACATTCAATCCCAAGTTGACAAGTACATAAAATCCACAAGTCATCACCTTATAAGCACACCACTGTCCCAGTTCACCAAGTGCATAGTTGATAGCCCTCAATTTTTGAATTAAATTTGCAGCACCGTCACTTTCTGTACGTTCAGACACACCATAAACTTGGCGCATCTCTTCCTTAGCACCAGCATCTCTTGCTCCCATAAATTGCCATTTACTTTTTCTGGAGCTTGACCGAGCTGCCTCTTCAACGGCCTGCTCCAATTGTTTTATTTGTTGATGGAGGGACCATAAACTAGCAGCTTTGTCATACTCCACCACTATTTCTGAGGGCATCGGTACATGTTTCTCCAACTCCTTACGGTCCTTTATAGTACAAACTATGGAATCTAGTTTACTTTCCAAATTACGAATTTTTACGGCACAATCCACTTGGCTAGAAACGCCTGCATTATGCATAGGAAAGAACAGTTATTTGAAAGGTGTACAGGACGAGAAAAGAACAAGCCCTTGTTTAGCTTGGATTAAAATCAGATTTTTAATAAATTTTGATAAAAGTTCATGAAATGTATGGTTTAAAAGTTGATAAAAGTTGTGGGTCCTATAAAGTGTGTGAGTTAAAATGAGTTTGAGAAAAAAAAGAGTTTTAAGAAATGGTGGCCAAACAGAGGCTAAAACTAAAGCAATATATTTATTCATAAAGACTTTGGCAAAAAAGATATTGCCTCCAAGAAACCCATTAGCTTACAAAACAATTTAAGCCTATGTTTAGCCTTCATTTTTTCCAAAACTTATTTTCAACCACATATTCTCCCATAAAATAATTTCACATAACCCAAAATTTTTCCTTATTTTTAAACCACATGTTCTTCAAAAAATAACTATTCAAAACCACATTTTTCTCAAAAAAAATGGGGCTCAAACAAGGGCTAAATTACTACATAAGGGACAAATCACAAAAGTACCCTTTAAGTTAACAGGAGATGCAGTCATGCCAAAAACAGAAGGTCTTTTCTCCCTTGGTGTTGTGTGATAGAACTCAGACATGACCAAAGAATATGGATGTTTCTTCACAGCATGGTGACATTCATCCAATACAAGAAGATTGATGGCATCCATTCTTACTATGCTGTGTCTAAGTATGTTTAAAAGAATTTGAGCCGTCATCACTAAAACCTGTGTAGAAGCAACAGAAGTGAGTAAAATTAAAAATGAATGACAATTTCGCAAATTAAATTCCAGCACTTGAGTAGATAAACTTTAAAAGTGCAGCTTTCATTTTCTGCCAAGTCCTAAAATCCACTAAATTGCATGTTCAAACATATTTTACTGCTAACTGCCAATTCTTAAAATCCACTAAAATGATAGTTCTCATGGGTAAAAAAAACTCACTTGGTCACTGTTTCTTTAGGTTGGTTTCAATTTAGTCACTCAAATTTAATTTGTTCTATTGAAATGGAAATATTTCCGTAAAAATTAACACACTATACTTATTTACAACATATATTAATTATATGCTAATTTCATTAATTCTTATTAATTTATTGAAGAATGTGAGAAGTCAAAAAGTCCATAAAGTAATTTATTTCTCTCTCATCCTCATTTCAAAGTGAGAACAGCTGAAACAGTCGTAAATTAGGTCTTTGCCTCTCCCCTGTTCATCATTTTCATCTTCACGAGAAGTAATGGGAGTTACAGCCTTACATTTGCACCACTACTCCTTTGCTGTTGAAGGAGCCACATGAAAAAAGGTTAAGCAAAGGCCTCATCTATGCAAAAGTGATTTTCAAAGAGAATTGTGTTTTATCCATTTCTCTCCAACTTGTCCATTTTTGTTTGCTTTTCAAAAATTTGTTCGATGTTTATTCGTATTTTTTATGAAAGAAGTGAACCGATCAAACCGCTAATGCGTATCCCGGTTAACCAAGGCCAGTCGGCCGGCTCTAGACCATTTTTTTTGTAAAAGACTTTTTAATGTTATCCGGCCCGATTTTCCCAGTAGAACCAGCCAATCCAGTTTTCATAACATTGATTTAAGCAGAATCCCCTGCCTGACAGAAAATTTTGCCAAAACTGCATTCCTATCCTCTAGAACTAGCTTTTTATCAACTTTTAAGTGCATGTTGAGTGACACCAATGCTCAATTATATAAGTACAGGAAAAAAAAAAACCCATCAAATTCTTGGTTCAAGTAACACATCTCAGCTGCAAGACCATGATTGCATCTGTTATGTCAGAACATGAGTTCATTAGGAGACGTGACATATCAATTTCCTTGATTCCTGTATTTGGGTAGAGATACTCAAGCCTTCAATCCGGAATACGGTAGATTCAGAACTTATCATATAACCAAGAATCTCTAAACCAAGGTTGTTTCTATTTTCACATTCACACGTAACAATTCAAATAAGAAAGCAATAACATTTATTTAAAAAATATCAACTGAAGATTGACAGGCCCACGTCCTACTCTCGGTTGACCATGAAACTATGAAGTTCCACTATATGAAGTGTTGTATCAAGGGTGACATGGTTCCATTACGGGTAAATTACCACCAAAGTAAACACTCGAATATCTGTGCATTTCAAATTGCCCCAATATTGATCCAAACAGAAAATTGTATTTCAGATTCTTTTCAATCTAATGATTTTGAGGTGCTTACCAGGAATCAATCTAACAAACCAAACACAGCCTACATCATTACTACTCAAGATTCTGACCATTTTCCTGAAGGGTCAACTAGCCATAGCATCGTAATTTGTCATCTCTAGCCTTTTGAGTTCTCTATATTGCCGAGTCATAAGCTAGACTGCTTCTATTTTAGAATTATTCCTTGTTTTCCAAATCTAGCATGCTAGATGGAGGTAAATCTCTGGGCCCCTTCATTTTCATTATTTTATTTTTTCCTTGGGCTGTTTCCATATCTCCCTCCATCACTTGTACTCTTATTTTCACAATATTAGTTATAAATGCAACAGGTCCATGCCAAACTACTTACCACTTCAAAGACCAAAAAATGATATCTTCAAAGAGTAAGTACTCTCTGCCTACAATACCTTAAGTATCCACTTGAAGGACAATGGAAAATGATAAAACAGCATTATTATGCTCCAATAAATAGATAATATGCTATGCATTCATTATAAAAGGCCTGTTTAATTATGTTTTCTCAAACGAATATTTTAGGAATTTGAAAGATCTTTTGGGTGGAAGAACTTTGTCTTAAACTAGATCAATATTTAATCAAATCAAGTGCAACTTCAGGTTCACTGTTCAAAGTACCTGAATGATATCTTCAAAGAGTAAGTACTCTCTGCCTACGATACCTTTAAGTATACACTTGAAGGACAATGGAAAATGATAAAACAGCATTGTTATGCTTAAATAAATAGATAATGCGCTATGCTTTCATTATTAAAGGCCTGTTTAATTATGTTTTCTCAAACGAATATTTTGGGAATTTGAAAGATCTTTTGGGTGGAAGAAGTTTGTCTTAAACTAGATCAATATTTAATCAAATCAATTGAAACTTCAGGTTCACTGTTCAAAGTCTTTTGGGTGGAAGAAGTTTGTCTTAAACTAGATCAATATTTAATCAAATCAATTGAAACTTCAGGTTCACTGTTCAAAGTACCTGTTTTGATTCAAACTCACGCTGCCACCTCCGGGCATCCCAGAAATCTTGACCCATTTCACCACAATAATGACCGACTTGATAACCCGTTTGTTCACGGATTACTTCTGCTTGCTGCATTATTGATGACAAAAAAGAATCACTAAGATACAAGTTAACATATTGAACGAGCAGAAAATTCCTCTGCTATTCATCCATTGAACAATTACCTGATAAACAAGTGGAACTTTAGGGACCAAAAAGACAGCCAGCATTTTCTTATTCTGCTTTTGCAGCTCAACATACACACTTTTTATAAGGAGGACTGCAATAAGGGTTTTCCCAGCGCCTGTCTCCAGAAAAGCAATAGTGTTTCTCATTTTTGCCTGTTCAAGGACATCCAACTGGTACTGGCGAGCTTGCTCCTCAGGGATTTTCTCTTTCAGCTCTTCAGGTTTCTTCTCTTCTGAGCCTCCATCATGTTTGTGGCTTTTCTCAGTATGAATTTTCTCATCTCTGTTTCTACAAGCTTCCCAAGAACCATGTCGGTAGACCAAATCATTAGTTTCCTTGTCCCTCTCCCAGTAACCCCTTCCTTCCCGGCAATCCCTGTCCTTCCTGCTAACAGTAGTAAAGCGCTCTCTTCTCCTCACTTGATCCCTGTCCCGCCCATCCACCTCCACATCATCCCAACTGCGAGGTCTCTTCCTGCCAAGACCCGTATCCCAACTTCTCTCACCCTTTTTGTCACTGATGCGAGCCCTTCTGCCCAATCTTTCCTCGGATTCATGAAATTCACGAGGTCTCTTGACATTTTCATTTCCATTGCACTTGAATTCGTTGCTATCACAAGGAAGTTTCTTGCCATTATAATTAGTAATTTCAGACCTAGAAACTGAGTGTTGATGCTGGAGGCGAAAATTATCAACTTCATCCAGACTACAGCGAGATACCTCTGACAAATTAGCACCATTTTTAATATTGGTAAGAATCTGATCTATTCCACCAAAGAAACAAGAATCGATGCAGCCATCCTGACTATGTGGCTCTGGATTAGCTGCATCATCAAAATCGTTGATGAGGTCATTGCATGAGATGTCCTCACAAGCATCCAGCCAATAGGAGGGTTTAACATCGGAAGTTGGAGGATCAACATTACCTGAAACCCTACCCTCTTCATCCATTTCTTACAATGACTTTAATTTAGTTGAATAAGACTAATACAAGAATAGTGAAGTGGATTCAATACAACTTACGCAGCAAAGAAATTACTGAAAATACAGCACCGAAATACCAAAAAAGTAAAGAATCTAAATTTAAAACCAGATTAAATTTAAAAAAGAATATTCAAGGTAAGACTAATTTAAATTCTAAACCAGTGTATAGAGAGAAAGAAGAATGAATGGAGAAAGCAGATAAGCGTGAAATAGACCGTACGAAGCAACCAAACCAATTTGTGTGATTCAAAGATTCCCCACGGTCTATATTACGCCATTCTGCTCTCTCATCACTTCACTTTTCCTTTTTCTTCCCCAATAAACTCAAATCCCTAATTTTTCTTCCCTCAATCGCTGTTCAAAAGTCACTCCTCACTAGTTTTTTTTTTTTTTTTTTTTCCAGATCTGTCTCAATCTCTCTCCCTTGCTGCTACAAATTGCGTTGAGACTTGAGAGAGAGAGAAAGACAGAAGAATGGGGCTCAGCTATAGCAAAAGTGAAAAGCCAAAAGCCAATTCACAGTTAGGCGGTCCTACAATGCAGATGGATTTAGTACGTGTTTGGGTATTTAAGGAATTTTTTAAAACAATATTATACTTAAATTTGAGAAAAAAAAAAAAAATATATATATATATATATATATATTTTTATAACTTATTTTCTATCATAAATTTTTCAATAAAATAATATTTTTTCCTTAATATTTTAACTATATATATCACTATTTAAAATACATTTTTTTCCTTAATAATATCTATCAAACACGCCCTAAAATTATTTGTTTGAAAAGGGAATTTTGAATTTTGTCCCTTTTTGGACCGAAATAGTGTTTATTTTTAAGAATAAGAATATTGAGATATGTTAAAAATTTCTTGTGATAATTATTCATCATTGAAATGCTTCTAAATGTTTGAAAGTTAGTAGATCATATGAAAAGCGTCATCTAACTTTCAAAGTTTAGGTATGTTAATTAATTCACACAGTGCAACAATAGAGGTAAGACTTTCGTTGTAATTATAACATGATACAGGAAAATAAATATTTTGTAAAAATAATTACCATTGAATTGTACGAGGAGTTTGATGTAATTTTAAACCTCTGAATAGTCTTTGTATTCAATTATTCAAAATGATTATTAATTAGGCTAATTATATTCATACCAAGATTTTTATGTTTTGCACCACATTTCATTGCATTTAAAATTCTTAATCTTTGTTCATTATAACACTTTTATTTCTAATAATTTTTCATGTCATTCTTACATTCAAGCTTTTCATTAATTAACATATTTTGTATTTGATAAAAAATTTATGTCCAAATATTCGATGAAATGACGTAGAATAAGTTCTTTTTTCATCATATTTTTAAAAATTATATAAATAGGAAGTGGGAAAAATATGTTTTCCACATTTCAAAGCATGAAAACAAAATATTTTAATATAAATCATCATCAATGACCAAACAAGCACGTTTGAGCCTCATTTTTTTTTTCCCCGCAAAAAATGCATTTTCGAATAGTGATTTGATAGAGACGTGTGATTAAAAATAAGAACAAAAAATTGCTTGTAATTTCATTTTATTGAAGAATATGAGGTTGAAAATAAGAGAAAAAAATATATTTTGAAAATAATGAGTACCGAACAAGAGCTAATTAATAAAAAGTTGAATATAAGAATTCGATGAAAAAAGTTAAAGAAATACTTACTACAATGAACGAAAATTGAGGAGATTAATTGCAATTAAAATGTGTTGTATTTAATAAAAATTGTGGTGACAATATAACTACCATATTAATTATTGTATTAAAAATTTTATTCTATAATTACTACAATGAACAAAAATTGAGATTAGTTGCGATTAAAATGTGGTGTATCAAATAAAAATTGTTGTGACCAATTAAATATTGCTTAAAAAATTATATTCTATAATTACTACAATAAAAAAATTGAAGAGATCAATAGCAATTAAAACGTGGTGCATAAAATAAAAATTGTGATGACAATATAACCACCCTATTAATTATTGTGTAAAAAATTATATTCTATTCTATTTATATGGTGAAGGAATCAGAATCCAATTTTTCGAAGGAAAAGAAAATGTCAACTCGACTCAGATCAGAGACATATATTCCAATCTAATCTTCAAATCCAAAAGTGGTAGTAAATTCTCTTTTCCTCAATTCTCATTCCATTGTCCTTTCGCATACACATGAAATTATATATTCGCATTGCTATAAACCAAATAAACAAATCATACTTGCTTTATTCTTCTACACGATCTCTCCTTGATATTGATATTGAAAAGCTGGCGATGATTGTTCAGTTCACAAGTTTAACTTCCACCGTGTTGCATATGGTTAACAATTTATGATTATTTCATTTTTATCGACTAACAATTATAATTCTCATTACTAGTAACTTCAAAGAACTCTTATTAAAACTCGCATGTGAACTAATTTAACTTCCAAGTGTTCGATTTGATTGTCAGACTATGGGATAGATATTTCCTTTTCCTAATAGTAGTTTATTGGGCATGCAACGCAGCCCTTGTTTGAGCTTCATTATTTCAAAAATGTATTTTTTTTCTTTTATTTTCAACTACATTATTCAATAAAATAATATTATATATAAACTCAAATTATTTTCTTATTTTTAAACAACACGTTTTCCAAAAAATAACTATTTTAAATTACATTCAGTTCAAAATGACAAGTCACAAATATGGCATAAAAGATTGGGCCATATTAGTAACAAAGGTCGGCAGATTTTGAAAAAATATGGTGTCTTTGGAAAAGATAACATTGAAAAACTCAGTTTTTGTGATTACTGCATGTTAGGAAAGCATAATAGACTACATTTTCTATCTGGAATGCATAAATCTGTGTCTATATTTGAATATTTGCATGCTAATCTTGGGGGACCAGCTTCTGTGCCTACACAATTTGGTTTTAAATATTATTTGTTAGTCATAGATGATTTTTCTAGAAAAAAAATTGGACTTTTATTTTAAAATCAAAATCTAATACATTTAATGTTTTCAAAGAATGGAAAGTTTTGATAGAAAACCAAACTTATAAAAAGATGAAGGTCTTAAGAACAGATAATGGTTTGGAATTCTACAATTTTGAATTTGATGAGTTATGCAAATTATCCGGTATGTTAAGACACAGAACAATGATACACCTTATAACAAAATGGTTTGGCTGAGAGGATGAATAGAACTATTCTTGAAAAGGTGAGATGTATGCTTTTAAGTTCTGGCCTACCTAAGATATTTTGGGGTAAAATTGTTAAAACTGCAAGTTGTCTCATTAATAGATGTCCTTCCAGTGCTATAAATTTTAAAACCCTCGAAGAAATGTGGAGAGGGAAACCATTAGACCTCAGCAACTTGATGACTATTGGATGTGTAGCTCTTGCACTTCAAACTGAAGGCAAGTTAGAACCTAGGGCCGTTAAATGTGTATTCTTAGGCTATAGTGAAGGGGTTAAATGATATAGACTACGGGTTAGCGATAGGAATGTAAAATGCATATTTTTCCTTCCTTATTTTATGCACTCGTATGATTATTTTGTGCTAAAATGTACTTATTAATATCATATTTTGATTTAGGTGGCAATTTAATGGAGATGGCGTAATTTGGAAGAAATATGTGAAAAATGACCAAAGAAAAAGAAATGAAAGTTCAGGGATTAATATGCATTCGAGTCAAAGTTGAAGAGTTACAATTGAAGTAATCTGATTTAAAGGACCAAGATGGAAGAAAGAATTAAGAAAATGACTTAAAGGAAAATTCGCAAACTTTTTATAACTGGACGGTCGTCCAGTTATATTGGTCAGGCGGCCGTCTGACCCTAGACTTCCATAACATCAACCAATTTTTATGCCTGGGCGGTCGCCCTATTTTCTACTGTGCGCCCACCCAGGCCAAATTGTAGAAAATTTCCTATTTCGTAATTTGAATACAACACTTATGGAAAGAAATCTTTTTATACTTTATAAACCCTACAAGACGTCCAGAACGAGGGAGAACACCTACTAACTATTTTTCTCTCTTTTGTTCTTAGATTTTTCATGTGTAACTAATTCTTGGTCCTTGATCGAAAGATATCGAAACCTTGGAAACATTATAACTGTGAGGTCCATCTAGTTTCATTGTTTAATCTATATTTTTAGTATTGAATGTTCTTCTACAATTAATTATATGGTTGTCATATTTGATTTTGAAGGAGAAGAAATCATGGTCGAAAATAGGACTTTAAAGGAGCTTGCAGCCCCTGATTTGATTCATCAACCTCTATGCATAACTTTTCCTAATTTAGATGTTGCTACTACATTCGAGCTTAAATATTGACTAATACATCTTTTGCCCACTTTTCATGGTCTTACAGGTGAAGATCCTCATAAACATCTGAAGGAGTTTCATGTGGTATGCACGAGTATGAAACCCATGGGAATTACTGAAGAACAGATTAAACTGAGGGCCTTTCCATTTTCTCTGAAAGATTTGGCTAAAGATTGACTCTATTATCTACCATCGAGAAGCATTACCACATGGGATGGAATGAAGAGGTTATTTTTGGAGAAATATTTTCTAGCTTCGAGGGCAACAAATATTAGGAAGGAAATCTGTGGTGTAAGACAAGATAACAAGGAATCCTTACATAAGTATTGGGAGCGGTTCAAGAAATTGTGTGCAAGATAACAAGGAATCCTTACATATGTATTGGGAGCGGTTCAAGAAATTGTGTGCAAGTTATCTCCATCATCAGATAACTGAGCAACTTCTCATCCAATACTTTTATGAAGGTCTTCTACCCACAGAAAGGAGCATGATTGACGCTGCAAGTAGAGGAGCTTTGGTGGATAAAACTCTCAAAGGAGCGAGGAACTTGATTGCAAACATGGCAGCCAACTCTCAACAATTTGGCACTAGATTTGACCTCCCTTTAGACAAGTTAACGAGGTAAATGTCTCATCCCTTGAACAACAAATAGCAAGTCTAACTACTATTGTTCGTCAAATGGCGATAGGTAATGTGTAGATAGTAAAGGCTTGCGAAATTTGCTCAGTAGTGGGACATTCAACTGACACATGTCCAAGTCTTCAATAAGAACCTATCGAACAAGTTAATGTAGCGGGTGGCTTCCCTGGACAACCACAAAAGAATTATAATCATTTTTCGAAGACATACAACCCAAGATGGAGGGATCACCCCAATCTTAGCTATGGAAATTCGCAAACAAATCAACATGTGACTCAAAATCGCCCAAACTTTTAACAATATAAACAGCCATATCCGCCTAGACAATATGACCAATCTTCTAACTCTGGTATGTCTTTAGAAGATATTGTTAAGTCTCTTGCAACTAACACTTTACAATTTCAACAGGAGATGATGGCCAGCATTCAAGGTTTGGAAAATCAAATGGGTCAGATGGCAACTGCAATCAGTCGGTTGGAGTCACAAAGTTCGAGAAAGCTACCCTCTCAAATAGTGGTAAATCCAAGGGAGAACGCAAGTGCAATTGTATTGAGGAATGGAAAGGAAGTGGAAATCCCAGTAAATGAAATCCCTACATCGTCAGAACAAGAAAATGAGAAAGACATCACTGCGGAAAAGAGTGACCCAACTGACGATGATACACCCAAATGTAAGTTTCCTCCATTTTCTAATTATAAACCAATAGCCCCATTCCCTCAGGCTTTGGTAGAATCTAGGAAAAATGATCCAAATAGGGAACTTTATGAAACTTTTTGAAAATGTAAGGTAAACATTCCCTTATTAGATACTATTAAGCAAGTACCCCGTTATGCTAATTTTTTGAAAAAATTGTACTACTAAGGGAAAGCAGAAATTGAAGAGGTGTGAAAAGGTGAAAGTTGGAGAAAACGTGTCTGCAGTCATTCAAATGAAACTTCCTACAAAATTCTCTTATGTTTACTATCCATTGCACGATAGATAACACCAAATTTAAGAAAGCTATGTTAGACTTAGGAGCTTCTATAAATGTCATGCCATATTCCATTTATGTGCTTGATATGGAAAATAGTGACCAAACTAGCCCTATTTTGTTAGGAAGACCATTCTTAAAAATATCTAAAACTAAAATTGATATCCATAGTGATACACTAACAATGGAATTTGATGGTGAGATAATTAAATTTAATATCTATGATGTCATCAAGTTTTATAGTGATGATAATGATGTGTATTCTATCGATGTAATTGATTATTTAGCACATGATGCTTTTGAACTTGATGGGAAGGATGAGTTGGAGGTTGCTATTCGTAACAGTGTGCAGAAAGATAGTGAGGAATTAACTTTGAGTCCCAGCTTGCAAAAAGCCGTTGCAACGTTGAATACTCTTCCAAAGTCACAGTAAACAGGTACGGGTTCATATGTTGATTTGCATGTTTCTAATGAAAAGCCTCTACATTCTATTTTTTCAAGCCCACATTCCGAATTTGAAGCATCTCCCCAATCACCTCAAATACGTATTCCTTGAAGATAACAAAACATTGCCATTTATCATTTACAATGAACTAACTATATTGCAAGAAGAAAAATTGGAGCAGGTCCTCAAAGAGCATCGAAGAACCATTGGTTGGACAATCGAAGACATCAAGAGAATCAGCCCATCCACCTGCATGCATCGCATTTTGCTTGAAGAATGAGAAAAGTCTTCCCGTTAACCTCAACGAAGATTGAACTCACATATGATGGATGTAGTAAAGAAGGAGATCATCAAGCTTTTAAAAGTTAGCATGATTTATCCAATCTCTGATAACAGTTGGGTTAGTCCAGTTCAAGTGGTTCCTAAGAAGATGGAGATAATTGTGGTGAAGAAATAGAACGATGAATTGGTTACCACCCATGTTCAAAATGGGTGGCGAGTTTGTATAGACTATAGGAAATTAAATGCTATAACCCGAAAAGATCATTTTCCTTTACCATTTACTGATCAAATACTTGAAAGGTTAGTTAGTCATTCTTACTATAATTTTCTTGATGGCTATTCAGGTTATTTCCATATCGCAATTGCCTCAGAAGATCAAGAAAAGACAAACTTCACATTCACATTCGGAACATTTGCATACAGTCACATACCTTTTGGTCTTGTAATACTCTGACCACTTTTCAATGGTGTATGGTAAGTATATTTTTGGATTATGTTGAGCATATCATAGAGGTATTTATGGATGACTTCACAATCTATGGGGATTCATTTGATAACTGTTTGCATAACCTTGCACTAGTCCTTAAAAGATGCATGAAAACTAACCTTGTATTGAATTATGAAAAGTGTCACTTTATGGTAGAACAATGTATAGTTCTAGGGCATGTTATGCTTGTGGACGACATTTTGGAGCAAAAATGACAGCCAGAAAAGTGCTTGAATGTAGCTTCTATTGGCCATCCTTGTTTCGAGATGCCTACTCCTTTTGTAATTGGTGGTGAATGAAAAGATATGCAAGCATATGGTGGATCATCTTAATTGTAATGAACTTGAGAGATATGCCTACCCTTTAAACACATGAGAGTTGAGTGCTTATTCTCGTGAATGTCTACATGTTTGGTTTACCATATCTTCATATGAAAGTGTTTGCTAATTGATTATGAGTTGCGTGAGAATGTTGTTCATGATGTGTTATGCATTTTGAAAAAGTTTGATTGTTCTATGTTCATGGCATTATGATCGGGGTGTTTTGGGAAACTAAAGTTAAGTTTTGCTCGAAGACGAGCAAAAGCTAAGTGTGAAAAAATTTGATAGGAATGTAAAATGCATGTTTTTCCCTCATTATTTATGCACTCGTATGATTATTTTGTGTCAAAATATACTTATTTTGATTTAGGTGGCAATTTAATGGAGATGAAGTAATTTTTAAGAAATAGGTGAAAATTGATCAAAGTGAAAGGAAATGAAAGTTCAAGGACTAATATGCATTTGAGTCAAAGTCGAAGCACTACAATGGAAGTAATTTGATGTGGAGGACCAAGATGGAAGAAAGAATGAAAAAAATAGATTAAAGGAAATTCGTAAACTTTTTATAACTGGGTGGCTATCCAGTTATATTGGTCGCGCAGCCGCCCGACCTTAGACTTCAATAACAGAAGCCAATTTTTACACCTGGTGGCCACCCCATTTTTTACTAAGCGCTCAACCCAGGCTAAATCGGGGAAAATTTTCTGGTTTCCTAATTTGATTACAATACTTATGGAAACAAATCTCTCTACACTTTATAAACTCTAGAAGACGTCCAGAACGAGGGAGAACACCTACTAACTATTTTTCTCTCTTTTGTTCTTAGATTTTTCATGTGTAACTAATTCTTGGTGTTTGATCGAAGGATACCGAAACCTTGAAAATATTATAACTATGAGGTCTATCTAGTTTCATTGTTTAATCTATATTTTTAGTATTGAATGTGTAACTAATTCTTGGTGCTTGATTTCTAAAAGGCCTATTAGTTTCTCATGTATTGCAATCTATAGCTAAGTTAAATTTCAAATCCGTAATTGTTTGATTCCTTTAACTTGTGAAGCACTAGGATTTGATGATTTTCTGTGATAGAGGTTATTGAATCTTAAGAAAAATGTTTAAATAACTGAATGCAATCGTGTGTGTTTGTGTTATCTAGTTCAATGATTTTTCTATTGTGTAAAGTTGTTACTAAATTGAAATTTGAGCGCTGATCTGTGGTTATTTAATAATTAGGGTTAATTAAAATGCTGATTTCTAACTAACTAAAATTAAGAAGAAATAGGAATTAATTCTAACGGTGAATATTGAAAATGTGGATTGATTATTCTTTGTGGATCGATGATTGGTTATAAATCTCCAATGGAAGTTGACTTAGATCAATGTTCGTTTTATTGATTTAATACAACTCGTTAATTTACATTGCTATTGGTTATAAGATTGATTTCATTACAAACAAAACCTCTCAATCATTGTACGGAACATAAAATATTGAATTACATACTCTTCGTGGTATTGATCCTTACTTCCATTGCTACATTAGTTTAGAGGCTAATGTATTACTTTTGGATGTCTGCGACAACACACACTAGTTAGGGAAATCAAAGGCTATAAGATCATCATTAGTAGAAATTTTGTATTTAAAGAAAAGGATATTCCCTGTCTTTAAACTGAAAATCAAAATGAGCCCTTTGATCAGACTAAAAATGTGAAAATGGGGATTGAAATTGAGGTAGAGCAATCTGATGATAAAACTCATCAGACTGCTTCTGATCCTGTTGAAAGAAATGTGGAAACACTTGTTGATAGTGTTCTTGTTAATGAACCTGAAGCTGATTTAGAATCAGATCAGTCCTTAAATAACTATCAACTTGCTAGAGATAGGCAAAGAAGACAAATTAGACCTCTTGTTAGGTTTGAAGAGGATGTTTCTTTGCTGTCCTATCAAAGTATGATTGAAGAAGAACCCGAGTCTTTTGAAGATGCTTTAAATAGTAAAGACTCTAAACATTGGCTTGCAGCCATGCAAGATGAAATGCAATCACTTAATAAGAATAAAACCTGGATTTTGGTCAAAAGACCTAAAGGAAAGAGGGTTGTTGACTGTAAATGAATTTTCAAAATTAAAAGAGGTGAACAAAGTGAGAATGACATCAGATATAAAGCTAGACTTGTAGCAAAGGGCTTTACCCAAAAAGGAGTTGATTTCAATGAAATTTTTTCACATATTGTGAAATTTACTACAGTCAGGGTTATTCTTGCTTTAGCCACTCAATTTAATTGGGAATTAGATCAATTGGATGTCAAAAAAACTTTTCTAAATGGTGATTTAGATGAAACTATTTACATGAAACAACCTAAAGACTTTGAAATAAATCAGAAAGCTGACTTAGTTTGCCTTCTTAAAAAGTCTCTATATGGCTTAAAACAAGCTCCAAGACAATGGTATAAAAAATTTGACAATTTTGTACTTGGACTTGGTTTTAAGAGAAGTAACTTTGATACATGTCTTTATTGTAGAGGAAATGGTGGAGCAAATTCACTTTATCTACTCCTTTATGTGGATGACATGCTGTTGGCAAGTCATGACATAAAAGAGATAGAAAAAATAAAAGACAAACTAAAATTTGAATTTGAAATGAAGGACTTAGGTCCTGTTAGAAAGATTTTAGGTATTGAAGTTAAGAGAAATATGAGAAAAGGCATACTAAGTTTTAGCCAAAAATCATACATTCTGAAATTGCTAAACAAATTTGCCATGACTGATTCTAGAAGTGTGAGTGTACCCTTAGCTAATCATTTTAAACTTTCAAATGAACAATGTCCTAAATCAAAAGAAGAATTTGAAAGAATGGCAAAAGTGTCTTATTCTAATGCAGTTGGGTCTGTTATGTATCTTATGGTTTGCTCCAGACCAGATTTGGCATATTCTATAAGTGTTTTAAGTAGATATATGTCAAATCCTGGTGAAACACATTGGGAAGCCATGAAATGGCTTTTCAGATACATTAAGGGCACCTTAGACTTAGGAATTCAGTTCAGGAAACAACCTAAAGGTATTGTTTTGAAAGGATTTACTGATTCTGATTATGCTGGTGATAGGGATAACAGGAAGTCAACTTCAACCTATATGTATACTTTGTGCAATTCTTGTATAAGCTGGAAATCTCAACTTCAAAAGATTGTTGCATTATCATCTACTGAGGTAGAATACATTGCTGCCACGTATGCTACTAAAGAGGGAATTTGGTTAAAAGATTGTAAAATGAATTTGATTTTGCTAAAGAAGTTGTTCTTTATTCAGATAGTCAATCCGTCATTCATTTAAGTAGAAATCCTGTACTGCATAATAGATCTAAACATGTTGATGTTAGATTTTACTTTATAAGGGATATTATTTCACAAGGAGTTGTGAAACTTGAAAAGATTTCTAATAACTATAATCTTGCTGATGTAGGTACCAAAGTGTTGCCATTAAACAAGTTTCTGGATTGCTTAACATTGCTGAACATTACTCCATGTTGATATGAGGGTCTCGTAAGGTGTGCTGATGATGTCAAAAAAGTAGGAATAACCACTGATGAATGTAAATCATTATACCAAGGTGGAGAATGAAAGGTTGGCACAATGATGCCAAAAAACCCTGCTGGCTAAATTGTTGACTAGATGACCGATTCTTTATTTTATAAATGGTGCAAAGTCGTGTTTCTGAATTATGAAAACCGTGTTTTCTTTACCTTTTGAATGGATGCTCCAGATGTCACCAAGTGTCAACTCTACGATCGTTGGATAAAGACCTTTGGGTGACTCGTATAAAAGGCATTCTAGGGTTTAAACAGCACACTGGCTTCTGATATTTTTCTCTCTGACTCTCTTTGCACCGTTCGAGTTTTCTACTCTCATTCTCTCTGAAAATCAAAACTCTCTTTTGATTTTTGTTTACTCTCACAATATTGTAATCTTGAGTGATTTCTACTTTTGAGGAGTGTTTTGTTATTGAGTGAAGGCTGAGTACTGTGATATAAAGGGGTTCAGTCTAAGTGTCGAAAATCTTGTCATTCTGAATTTTAATTCCATGGAATATATAACTGCATGAAAATCGGGGTCATTTTGAAATCTTTTAAAAGTCCTAACAATTGCATAAAGACGTTCAAGAACCATACAACTTGTAGGATAATAAACGTCAGACAATATATTTGTAGAATCATAAAATGTGGACAAATTTTTTTTTTATTTTAAGAACTATATTCCAATCGGTTTCATTCAAAATAGTTTCGTCTTCATCTCTAACATGCCTATTGTTATAAAATTCAGTAATTAAATGTTTGAAACCTTCACATGATTTTAATAATAAGTAAGTGGAATTCCATCTATGGCCTACGTCAGTAATAAATATTTTTATATTTGTCATTCCATTTTCTGAATAAAATTCTTCAAATGCTTGTTTTCGACTAGGTGTAATCGTGATATATATAAGTGCACTCCTAATTCGGTCAATTTCATCATTAACATGTTTTAAACCGTCTTGTACTACTAAATTAAAAATATGACATACACATCGAATATGAAATAAATAACCACCAAAATCGGGTTGAAGTACTCTATGCAATTTATCAATAACAACTTTATTTACGGTAGCATTGTCAAACGTAAAAGAACGAATTTTACTCTCGCATTTATACTCTTTAACTATATTTATGATAACATTAAATATAGTTTGGGCGTTGTGCGGGTACTCAACAATTTTAAAAGCAATAATTTTTTTTATGCATAACTCAAAGTGGGTATATATAGTGTGCAGTTGCAGCAATGTAACCTCTCTTATTAATCTCTTCCCACATATCAGAAGTCAAAGATATCACACCCCCATATTTCTCTAAATCATTTATGAATAGTTGTTTTGCATGAAGAAAATATTTAATTGTATCAGCACGGAGAGTATTTCGACTTACCCCAACATACCTCGACTGAAGATATGTTTTGACGTAGTTCACAAAATGTTGGTTGTCCGCTATTGCTAGTGGCAACTCAGACGCGGCAACAAACTTCACCATTCCCGTTCGAGCTTCCTCCTCTGAATACATCCATGTAGAAAGTGGCGTAGTACCACTAGCACCTGGAGAACCAAACTGTAGTTGAGTTTGACCAACTAGAAGAAACCCATGTTTGGTCACACATGTTTTGTAGTGACGATTGAGGTGGATAGTTCCAATGCCTATTTGCCATGCCAGTCGTTGTTGGTAGTATTTACACACTACTTTGGTTTCGGGGATTCCATCGACCAAATGATCGGTTTGAACCAATTTAAAATGGTCCCAACATTTTGCCTTGTTCTTCCCCTTTCTTTTCCCTCTTGCATCGAGAATATTTAACGTAGGCTCTTCATCTTGTTCCAAATCAATTGGAACACTAGGATCAACATCAACGTCATCCAAATCAATTGGATGACTACCTTCATGAACGTCGTAATCTTCAATATTTTCTGGAATTGGTAATTCATTGAGACCGGAGAATTCGTTCCCAAATTGATTTTGGGCAGGTGTTTGTGTTTTATTCTCCATACCGAACACGTTTTTAACAAATGATCGTGTGTTATGAATAATATAAATTGAATATAGAAATGTTGAAGATGATTATAAAATGAATGAATGATATTGTTGATAAATAAATAGAGATTGGAGAATGTAAATTGTATAGAGTAGATAATGAGAGAATAGATATTGATATTGGTGGAAAAAAAAGTTTGATTTAGGTGGGTATTTATAGAAACAAAAAAAAATTCGAGGACCAAAACGGTCACTGAATAAATTCAGTGACCGTTCTGGTCACTGAATTCAGTGACCAGAACGGTCACTGATCTTTTCAAATTTAAATTTTTTTATTAATAATTGGATGAGCCGAGCGGCTCGTGGCCCGTTATTATTATTATTATTATTATTATTTTAACATTACCCACGAGCCGGCTCGTCACCCGATCAGCCTAGCTCGGCTCGTGCTCGGGCTCGTTTTTTTACGAGCCCGAGCGGCTCGTGGGCGTGAACAGTACGAGCCGAGCGGGCGAGCCGACGAGCCGCTCGGCTCAATTGCCACCTCTATTATAGCTAGACCATCATGTGTGACATTTCTTACTTGTGAAATAAGTAGCCGATCTCACAAGTTAAAGTGTGGTGAAACTTAAATGAACACGTGGATGTTTTGTTATAGAACAAAACATTGGAGACTCACTAGGGAGATTTCACATGGATAATTATTTGAGTGTCAGTAGTTAATCTTTAACATTCAGTAGTGGAATTTGTCATTTGACTTGAGGTCATCATAGTGCCTTATATGAGGACAGTCATATTTTGGTGATGTTGGATGTTGCTCTACCAAGAGTCGTAGTTATGGTATCATTCAAGTATGCCAAGAATCATATAAAGGTTGTAAATGATAGATAGATAATTCGTCACTCTTAGATAGTAAGAGATTATGATCTACATTTCATTCAGTTAAGTTAATAATGAAATCTTTGGCCAATATGTACTCATAAGTCGAAAATGAGTTTTCGATTTATATTAACTTAATAGTGAGATGAAAGATATGATCGATAATTGAAATTGACACATATCCATATCTCATAATTGATCAAATCATATTAACGAAAGGATTATAGTTTCACAGTAAACGAACAAGTTTGATTTTATCATGACCACGTGACATTTCCTGTCACATGTATTGTCCTGACACAATACTAGATGTCAATCTAGGACGACGGATGTGAATTGATGATAAATTAAAAATATGCATTTTAATTTATTGATTTTAATTAGATCTGTTGACGTTGAAAAATGCAATCACAATATTTAAGATAACTCAAGAGATAAATGTGAATTCTTTATTATAAAGATGATCAAGTGCTAATAGCATAACACATTAATTTTTTCTTTTTGATTGTAAGAGAATATAAAGAAGTATTTGAAGTGTGGTATATGTGTGTCTCCATGTTGTTGTCTTTTCTTCTAGGTTTTGATTTTCCTTTTATATGGAAACATGCATGCATGTTGCCTCCACTGTCTTTTCACTGTAATTTCGAGCTGAGGAAGTACGATTGTTGGTGCGATAAGATTGGCTGTCGAACTGGGATATGTCAGATGCTGTGGAGCATTTATTGCAGGTGGTCCCTATGATTAATGCATAACTTAGATGAGGAAGCTAACATTTTTTATTGGATGATTATGTGGGCACTGACGTGGGACCTTTCCAGGTGTACTTTCACGATTGGCAACTCATATATTCTGCCAGTGATCCTTAATCATTGTATATCTTTTGTCTTAAAAAACTACATAGGCTTCTCAAAGAAGACACTTATAGCTCCAAGCTGACCTTGCCATTCCGAGCTCAACATAGCACCTATTGGTGATAGGGAATAGTTTGATCTTAATTACCTCGGAGGTTAGTCATCAACAAGATCAAAATAATAATTCACATAATTAGATATCGTAATCGAGAACCTGGTGGGTTATACACAAAAGGAGAACCAGAAGAATGAGATTCCAATTAATTAATTAGGTTGCTTGTTGATATGCCCAAATTAATCAATTGGATTAATTAATCCATATGCTGAATTTAATTAATTATATTAATTAAATATTGGACCGAGTTAAATTTAATAGACGGATCAAACCCACTTGGACTTATATTAATAAGCCATTAAGGTTTCAGAAAAGAACATAACATAATGTATTATCTTGCTAGCACAAAAAAAGAAAAATTCTAATTCTTTCATTCTTGTTCCCTGTGTAAATTTTCATTGGAAGTTGGACAATTGGACAGCTATGGATTGTAGTTCGTGTTCCAAGATTAGCAAAAGAGCTTGCAGAATTTATCAAAGGTATTATTCAAAACATAGTTTCTACCTAAACATAAAGCAAATCCGTTGTGAAAATGGAAAAAAAATAATTTATTTTCCACTGTGCCTGATTAAATAAATTCTCAATATCTCTTTTCCTTGTGGAATGCTTTTCTACAAGGATGAGCTTCCTTCCTTGGTAGCTGATGAGAAACTTTATATTCACCTTCCCTAAATTATTTTCCTTTTACTATTTGTGCAACCAAAAAATCCTGTTTTGTGAGGATTCACCATGCCAAATTTGCAAATATAATTTCTGTTCTTTTTCTTATATAAAATCAAAGGTGAGGATAAATTTGGTTTTCTAGCAAAATGTTAACTTGTCAATTAAAGACAAAGGTAAATTGTACATCAGAGACCTAAATTCTATCAAAATGAAAGGTTCATGACATAACTGACGACCAAAGTGCACATATACCTAATAGGGACCCTCAAAACTCAATGGCTAGCCTCTCGTTAATATCTTTTTAGCTTACAATAAACATATATGTAGCTCAGAAACTAATTCTGTCATTAGCTTTCTATTCCTATTATTTGCACTATTTTCTTAAAACAAAAGTGCCCTGCAATGGTGCTCACGGTTCACGATACTTGTCTCTCAAGATACAACGAATTCAACTTGTGGTAGAAGCACTTCAAACCACAAGTTACGGCGAACTTTCGACGGAGTTTCTCTCTACAAAGAAGAAAACGATTTTGAATGAATTTGGAAGTGATTTGCAAGAGTTTTTATGCAATGCTCAATGCAAATATAGATTGGGATGCCTAATGGACGTCCAATGGGTCCTATATAGAGGATAATGCATTGTGAATGAAGTGCTGCGTCCCAAACTCAACAACTCTTGCCTAAGGTTGTACCATTCACTGTAGCTAGTCTATTACCATTATTTCGTTCGAACGACAAAAAAAAAAAAGTGACTTCGTCGCTAGCCTGTCGCTCGAGCAACAATCCATCGTCAAATGAGCGACACACTTAGGAAAATATCCGACAATTTTCTCTATTTTCTTCCCAACTTTGGACCGCAATTTTTCATTCATCCGAAATTGGTTTTGAGATTCCAAATATACCACGATGATCTACTCGACGAGTAGAACAAATTGATTTATTTATATTTGTAATTTGACCATCGGATCAAGTCCGAATATTTGGCCGAAATTGACACGAAAGTCACTTTTTCAAGTTTTTGGTTTTGACACTTAACCAAATTTTCAATCTTCTAAACCAATTTCCAACAATTTCCCACATGAATGAAAATTCGAACATGCATATGCAATGCAAAATTATGATGCATTGTAGAAAGAGAGAGTGGAAAAACACTGCATCAGGTAAGGTAGCTTCCGGCTTTGAACCTCCCTTAGTGAAATACTATCGGACTTACTTGGCTAATTGGTGAACGTGATATCTTGAACCATTCAGCTATTAGTGTAAGCTAAGACAACAATACTCACACAAATGTCTTCCCTAATCCATTCATAATTCTCATGACTTGGTTCATTTTGGCCCTAAACCACCATTGGGTTTCATAAGTGTTTAGAGAATTGTAGCATTGAGCAATTCTCGTTGAAGTGGCCCCACTTCACATTTACATATGTGACCTCCTATTAAAAGTATTCTACCCTACTCCACTTGACTTAATCAAGATATAGGAATCATTAAAATAGTATCTTAACCTTTAATCATTTTGCAAAAAGCACTTTAATATCATATGAATGAGTTAGGAAATAATTTCCTAAGTGCTTCATTGAATCTTCATAACTTAGTTGTCCATTTAAACCAAGATCTTGTGATCTCCAGTTGTAAAGGTTACCACTATAAAGATCTTAATGTAGTAAGCTTTAATCTCATTCTTTTCGATAGGCAACGTACTTGATCTCTAGGCAAACCTTTCGTAAGTGGATCTGCAATGTTCTCCTTTGATTTCACATAATCTATGGAGATGATGCCATTAGAGATTAGTTGTTTAATGGTATTATGTCTACGACGTATATGTCTAGACTTACCATTATAGTAGACTTGGAATTCTTCATGATGGATATCCAATTCGCATATGCTATATCCGATCGAGTGCAATTTGTAATATACATTAGACTGCCTATAACATGTGAATACTTTAGTTGTGACACACATTCACCCGTATTTTTTACTAAGTATAAACTTGGGTCAATAGGGATTTTCGCAGGACTTTCCTCAAGTATATTATACTTTTTCAGTACACTCTCAATGTAATGAGATTGAGAAAGTACGATTTCTTTTGGTGTTCTAGAGATCTTAATCCCTAGTATCACATTAGCAACACACATATCTTTCATATCAAAATGCTTCGTTAGCATTCTCTTGGTGTTTAGCATTAGTTCGTGACTATTTGTCATTATCAACATGTCGTCTACATATAGACACACAATCACATAGGCATTTGGTGTATGTTTTATATATACACACTTATCACACTCGTTTATCTTAAATCCGTTTGACAACATTGTTTTGTCAAACTTTTGATGTCATTGTTTAGGAGCTTGTTTCAATCCATACAAGGACTTAACGAGTTTACAAATCTTGTGTTTGTTATTAGGAGAGATGAACCTTTTGGGTTGTTCCATATATATCTCCTCTTCTAACTCACCATTCAAAAATGTCATTTTCACATCCATTTGATGAATCTCAAGGTTGTGTATTGCTGCAATCGCAATTAACAACCTTATCGAAGTGATTCTAGTCACGGGTGAGTAGGTATCAAAGAAGTCAAGTCTTTCTTTTTGCTTATATCATTTGGCAACCAATCTAACCTTATATTTATCAATGGATCCATCCAGTTTAAGTTTCTTCTTAAAAATCCATTTACACCCTAAAGGCTTATTTCCGGGAGGTAAATCAACCAACTCCCAAGTATGGTTTTGCATTATCGAATCTATCTCACTATTGATAGCTTCTTTCCAATGCGGTGCTTCCGATGTAGACATCGCTTCATCGAAAGTCTTTGAATCATTTTCTACCATATATGTTAGAAAATCTGGGCCAAACGAAGTTGATATTCTTGCCCTTTTACTACGTTTTGGTTCTTCCTCATTTGAAATACCATTTATAGTATCATAAGTTCTTTTATTTGAACTTAAATTTTCCTTGTTTTTACATGGAAAAACATTCTCAAAAAATGATGCATTTCTCGATTCAATTATGATTCTTTCATGTATATCTTGAATTTCGAATTTGTGTACAAAAAATCGATATGCACTATTATTATTGGTTGTCCAATAAATATGCAATCAATCATTTTGTAACCAATTTTCACTTGCTTAGGTTTAGGGGTGGGCGTGAGTTGAGTTGTGTCGGGTTTTTATCCAACCCAATATGGTCAGTTTGATAAAAAATCAAACCAATACAACCCATTTATGTGTTCCAACCCAACCCAATCAAGTTTCGATCGGGTTGTGTTGGGTTGGGTTGGTCGGTTTGGACATTAAAAATCATAAAAGTATATTCCGACAATAAAAACCTATCAACCACATGAAATGCATAAATAAAAAATGCTAAAGAAAGAAAATAGAGACATCTTGTACTTGTAATTAAAACTGCATTTGTTTTCAAATCAAAGCTTAACAAGAAATGGGAAAGATTAATCAAAAATCCACTACAACAACTTTTTAATAGTATAACCACAAGTTAAATTATAAACTTGGAATAATCATAGATAAAATTTTAAAAAAAAATCGAATACTTTACACAGTCCAACGAGAATTGACTCGTATTCAAACTAGTAGGACATGAAGGGATGTCTCAAAAACGAAACGAAAAGGGAAATTCCCCATAACTTAAGAAAAGTAGTGGGGGAAAATTCGATAAATATGCAGAAATATATAGCTTGAAAATGAAGTGTTCAATGTGATAGGTCTACTGTATATGAGATTGTATTTATACAATCTTTGGGCAGTTAGAGTGGAAGTCAAGAAATCAACTTTATTTCTTTTGGCCCTGTCAAACAAATTTCAAATGGGACAAGAAAAATACTACTTTTTTTTCTTTGCATTAGTGGAGGTCTTATCAATAGGTTGAGTCGGGTTAAATCGGTTTTCTTGAATTAACATGTGACCCAACCCAACCAGCCTTCTTCGCCCAAAACCCAATCCAACTATAATATATATATATATATATATAAAATCAACCCAAACCGGTCGATTTGGGTCGATTCGGGCGGTTTAGGCGGGTTGGTTTGAGTTTTGCCCATCCCTACTTAGGTTTAGTGATTTCAACATTAGCCAAACACCTCACACTTTCAAGTGTTGGTAGGAAAGAGGATGACATTTCCATAATTCATATGGAGTCTCTTTCATTTTCTTAAGAGGTATCCTATTAAGAATACTATTTGTCGTTAAAATAGCTTCCCCCATAAAATTAATGTAACATAATTTTACATGTATTACTTAATACTACCCACTATCTACTTTTAATAATAAAAATATATTTGTCAACTATAACACGGTTTTAGATGTATTGAAAAATTAAAAAATATTGTATATTTTCAATAAAAAGACTAGTTGTTCACTTTAAAACTCTAAGTTCGCATTTGATTGTTAATACTTTTGTTTGTTTCAAGGAAAATATTTTCCAACTTTTGGTCATGTGACCATATTTTTCTTAAAAATAAGAAAAATATTTTCTTTGAAGGAGGTAAGATTTTATTTTTCAGAGAATTAAAACTTTCCAAAACTTCTAATTTATCAAAACTTTTATCAACTCACGTTAGTATCTCTCTCACATCTCTATTCATGTATAAATCATTATCATCTCTTTCATTTTCTCAATCGAACCAGGAAGAAGAAATCAAAGACCCATCACTGCTTGCATATCTACCTTGAAGGTATTCCATGCAAAGGTATTACCGGTGTGATTGGTGGGAATTTACTAATTTGAGTTCCATTTCGAGAATCCTAAAATTGAAAGGTATGGGTGTGTTTGATAGACAGATAATCTTGAAATTGAACCGTGGTCATTTAAGGATTGGTTTTCATGTTTTCAAATTCAACAACTACGTGACAAACTTGCTATAGCTGAGAAAACTTCGAAATCTTAAGCCTACGTAAAAGTAAATCAGTGAATATCATTGATATGATTCAGGATAGACAATCATTTTGTCGGGTCACGGAGTCCAAAATGAGGAAGTTCACAAGCCAATGAACAAGTTTTATGTTGGTCTTGGAAGAAGAAATCAAATAGATCAACTCCGTTTAAGCAGCGAACGAGCAGCGTAGATGAAAACGTGCATAACTTTTAGCTCATGTGTCGAATTTTCGTCAATGAGTACATTCTGGAAATGACATGAGATTCTACACAAGTAAAAAAATGATTCAAAATTAATACCATGCAACCACACAATAGAAAAACCATGCGGCCGCATGGAGTCATGCAGGGAGTTCAGGAGGAATTTCAAATGAACCATGCGACCGCAACCAATTCTACCATGCGGTCGCATAGGCCAAAAGCGAGGTGATATTTTTCCTTTTTCGTAGATTTCCTAATTGCAATAGAATTATACTCTTACCTTAATTTTGTAATCTTGAGAATATTATGCACGATTTTAACTTGATTTTAGGGCTAGTATAAATATGATTTTCATTCTTCATTGTGAAAACAACAACATTATTATGGAATTAATTTGAAAGGCTATATTGCTTTCTTTCTTTTGTTCTTCATGGAACAATCCTACCGAACTTATCGGGTTAATTCTCATGGCGTTCAACCAATCAAGTGAGATTCGTTTATCGTTGTAATCACGGGGTCAAGGCATTTTCATAATTGCTTTGGTTTCTTTGTTCAATATTTTTGGTTCGAACTTTAATTTCGGGTTAGATTTCTTAAATCGTGTAATTAAAAGGTCAACATATCATATTGATTGTGTTGGTTGTTTAATTCATTATTTTTCGAGTCAAATCCATAAACTTTGTTTGTTTGGACTTTCTTGGGTTGAATTTCAATATCCTGTGGGTTCCGTAACCTTCGTTGTTACATGGGTTGACATCAGTTGATACCAAGAAAGTCTAGACAAATAAAGTTTTTTTAGAATGTTGTTTATTTCACAGCGATACCATTACACATCAGTCTAATTGTCATTTAGGGAAATCTGACTTGTACAAAATTGACGAGTATGTCATGTTGCTTCACACATGTCTCACCTATGCAGTCGAGGAAACTCTACGGTAGATGGTATTCTAGACGTATGTGGACTTCCAAGACCATGCAGTTCAACTTGTGGTGGCAACAAATTATTAAGTAGGAAAATATGGTCGGGAACTTCCCACTCATTTAATTAGGCAGAAGAATTATTGTCTCAGCATACGCTACTATCCAATAATCAGCTGTGTAATAAGGAGAGCATAATGTCCTTGCTGCAAAACCTTTATACATAGCCATCACGACTGCATGCTCACATGAAAAACTCTCCAACTGAAATCGACGACAAGTGCATGTGTTATCAGTTAAGTCTACCATGTATGTCATATTACGTACACATTTCACGGAGAAACGCAACTCATCTAGTGGTTCCAAGAACAATTTTCTCACAAGCTCTACAGTTTTGAAGAGTTTATCTGTTGACCTATGGTTGATTATAACCTTAATATTTTGATTATAACAAACAAGCCATTTTATTTACTAACATTTGAATTTGAGTGATTAAGCTTTCAAAGCTATCAAGATTATAAATCGGACTCGAAATGAAGAACAAAGTGAAAGTTAAGCATTCAAGTCAAATCATTCGAGATGATAGCGATTTGCATGCGATGATCGAATTGGAACTTAAAGATTCGCAAAAGACGCAAATCAAGATACAACTCGAAGAGAACAAGAACAAGAACTTTGAAGATTAAAGCTTAGAAGTTGTTTATCGGAACTTAAATGTAAATGTATTAACTCATCGATTCTTAGCAAGTGCATAAAGCTCAAACTATATTTCATAATTCATCACTTGCATAAAAAATGTTTTAGAAATGAAGATGATTTTGAAAAATGAACATTTTTGATATAGTAAACTAACTCCAAAATCCAGTCATTTCGGTCGACCAAAGTATTACCAGTCAACCGATATCTCAATTGAAGTGTCAGCCGAAACTCCAACGGTTTGATTTTACAACGACTATATTCACACTTTGGTCGATCGAAAGTGTTCAACCGAAAGTTCCTGCAGCCTTCTCTTTTGCTCTATAAATATCCATCTTCTTTGCATTCAATCCTAAGACTTCATAAGAGCAATTAAGAGAGTATATTTAGTAATCATTGAGCTTACTTGATTTTAAATTCTATTTCATTTATTACAAATAATTTCTTGATTGATCAAACTAATTTTTATCTATCTTATCAAGAATTCTTTTTGCAAAGAAACTTTCTCAATCTCATCTATTTTTCATTCTTGATAGAAGTTTTCTTTTCCAAAGTGTAAATCTCTTTTCATACTTAACTTATATTATTTGTTAAGAGAGATCATAGGTTGAAAACTTTGATACAAAAATACAAACTATTTCATTATTCATTATTCATCAAAGTTTACAACACAAACACTTGAGCTTTATTATTTGCTATCTATTGAAGTGTTTACCTAACTCTCTAATACTTAACTTGATTATATCATTGGTTAAGAGAGTTTCTTCAATTGTAAAATTATCACTTATATTTTGACGGTTTCGAGAGTCTTGTGAAAACTCGATTGTAAGGATATTTGCTCATTGTTGTAAGTTACCTAAGGATAAATGTTCTTTTTTTAAGGAGGGCGGTACCTCCGAGATTTTATTAATATGTCATCACTTGTGGTGGAGGAATACCGTGGTTACAAATGATACCAATGAAATCAATAAATGAGGAAGTACTACTTCCCTTACAGTGAAAGTAAAGAATAATAGGAAAGCAGTAAAAAATGAGTACTACCTCCCTTACAAAAAGCACAAGTTAAGTAAAAAATAAAAATAAAAGCAAAATACAAATACTTAAACTCTAGTGCTGGGCAAACCATATCTGTCAATCTGAACAAGCGCCCTGACATGTCGTGGTAGGTCGACTGGTCCATATTCCTGGTATCTACGCTGATGCCAACCCTCGGTAGCAAGTGCATCTGCAATTTGGTTCCCCTATCTGAAGATGTGGGAAACCCTATCTCTGTCAAAGGAAATGATATCTGCAATATGTCTGAGTATCCCCTGGATAGGCCACGGTCTGCCACCTCTGGTGATACAATGAATGACAACAGTCGAGTCTACCTCAACCCAAATATCTGATAAACCAAGATCTCTAGCCAGTAGTATCCCATCACGAATAGCCCTTAGTTCCTCCTCTAATATCATACATTGACCATATGAAGCTGAGAAAGCCCTGATACAATTTCCTGCATAGTCCCTGATGATGCCTCCCCCACTAGCAAATCCATCCTTGACACAACCATCGATGTTGATCTTGATAGATCCAAATGATGGAGTGCGCCACCAAACCATGATAGGGGTAGGAGATGGGGGGAGAGTCAAAGAAATACCAAAAAGTATAGCAAGCTGCCTATCATTACGCCAATGTAACGGTCAGAATAATCCACCAATATGGAGGAAGGATACCATACGGTAAACTCTCCAGATAATATGTCTCGAGCTCATACGTATGTTCTCGTGCTTTGCATTATTCCTCTCAGTCCAAAGGAACCAGAAAATCAAAAGAGGAATAATGATGCGAATGTGTCCGGTCCTTGCAAACTGGCCAGAATACCTCCATCTCAGAAATCTCTGTCTGACACTCTCTCCTGTACTCATGGTAATCTAAAATAAAGCCCCAAAATGTTGCCAAACATGATCAGAAATACTGCTACCAGTAAAAATATGAGTGATGGTCTCAATCTCTGAACAACATTGACATCGAGAAGCCAATTGACTGCCTATCCTCCTCTGGATAATGACATCAACTGGTATCAAGTCTTGCCATAATCTCCAACAGAAGAATGAAATGGTAGGAGGTATGATAGGGCTCCACAGTAGGTGAAATGAATCCTGCACATGCCTGCTAGAGCAGATCAGCTGCCATGCTGATTTAGTATTAAATCTGCCATCTGATGTGGCCCTCCAGAAAATGCGATCCGAGACATCAAGACATAGTGGAATAGTCGCGATCTGCTCTACCATAGCTGATGGAAGAGTCCGTAGTAATCACCCAAAATCCCATCCAAACTCTTCGAAAAAGTCTTGCACCCTCGCAGATGTATGCTGTTTGTGTGGGAAAATTGATGCTAATGTAGAATCACCCATCCAACAATCATGCCAAAAAAAGATATGTCCTATCCCAAGGCGCCACGCAATATGTGTCTCGGCGCATGGTCCAAATCTCTTCAGTCTTTTCCAAATAGGAGAGGCTGAGTGAGGAACTAATGCAAGCGACGGATGTGTCCCTCTACAATATTGGGTCCAAAGAGAACTCTGAGACCTGAACAACCACCAAAGCTTCAATGAAAATGTGTCCACCATATCCTGTAATCGTCTAAAGCCTAGTCCTCTCTCGTCAGTAGGAAGGCAAATGGCCTTCCAACTCCGCCAATGTAGACGACGCGCATGATCCTTAGAATCCCATAGGAATCACGCAAATATACTCTCCAGCTTTTTCAGAATGACCTTAGGAGGTCTCATAATCTGGAATAGATACAGTGGTATAGAGGAAAGAATAGACCTCAGGAGAGTAATCCTACCACCAGGAGAAAGAAGGCGTGCAGCCCAACCAGAAATCCTATTCCTGATCTTCATAATGAGATCATCATACAGAAAGCTCCTCTTAGCTCCTTTAAACAAAGGGACTCCCAGATATGTAAACGGATGTCTCTGATGTAAAAATCCAGTCAAAATCACTAACCTCCGTATCTGAATATCAGAAGCCCACCTAGGCAATATAAGACCACTTTTGTCTCTATTCACTAATTGGCCAGAGACCCCTTCATAGTGCTCTAAAAAATCGATGACCCTTCTGATAGATCTCTTCTGACCATTGGTAAATATAATCATATCATCAACAAAAGCAAGATGAGAGACAAGAGTACTACCTCCATGTCGATACTGCATACTAGGATATGTCTGAAACCTCTGAGTAAGCAATCGAGAAAAGTAATCCGCAACAATAATAAATAAGGATGGAGAGATAGGATCTCCCTGTCCGCAATGAAGAAAAGAAACCACATGGTCGCCCATTCAGAAGCACTGAGAATTAACACTCTGATATACAATGTCTGATCCGATCAATCCACAACTGGTCAAAACCAAACGCCTCCAGAATAGAATAAATGAAACCCCAATCCATATGGTCATATGCTTTAGCCATGTCAAGCTTCAGCATAGCATTCCCTCCACGCATTTTATTATCCAATGTATGTAGAAGCTCCTGGGTCAACAAAACATTGTCCCCAATAAGTCGATCGGGGACAAATCCACTCTGCTGAGGAGAAATAATACAAGGCAGAAATGAACTCAATCTGTTGTTCAACAGCTTTGTGATAAGCTTATTAAACACCGTACATAGGCTGATAGGTCGGTAATCCGTCCATCTACAAGCATTCTCCTTCTTCGGAAGCAAAATAATAGACGTAGCAGCAAATCCTCTCGGCAAATGACCACCCTCAAAGAAATCAATGACTACACTGTATACATCATCCTATATAATATCCCAACAGTGTTGGTAGAACAAAGATGAAAATCCATCAGGGCCCGCAGTACTATCAGCATCAATACTGAAAATAGTCTCTTGTACCTCATCAATCAAAGGAAGCTGGTTCAATGTCATATTGTCTACCTCCATCAGTATCCTAGGTATGATATCAGGACAAATATACTCCAGAGGCTGTGAAGGAGCTGATAATAAGTCCTGGAAAAAATAGATTGTCGAGCTCTGAATATCCGCTAGAGTAGTAAGAACTTCCCCTGCCTGAGTCGTGATGGTCCTGATACGAGATTTGATCCGTCGTCCATGTACCAGCACATGAAAATATCTGGTGTTGCGATCTCCCTCACATACCCAACGAGAGCTGACCTTTTGCTTCCAAAAACCCTCCTCAATAGCTAAGGTTCGGTTCAATTCAGCCTGTGCATGATGAAGTGAGACACGGTGCTCCGGTGTAGGATCAACCTCAAAATCAATCTCTGTCTGGTCCACCCTCTCCTCCATGTCTCTAACTCTCTGGAGCACATCACCAAATACTCGTCGATTCCACCACCTAAGTCCCTATTTCAGCCTAAAGAATTTCTCCCAAAAGACAGCCATTCCTGTAAGATGAGTAGGGAGTGACCACTTTTGAGAAACGAAGGCTGAAAAGTCATGATGTTTGGTCCAAACATTGAGGAATCTAAATGGTCTAGGACCTGAATCATCATCAGAAATCTACTATAAAAGTAGAGGTGAGTGATCAGATGAAGTACGGTTCAGATAACTCATGGTAAGTTGTCTACAAAAGTCTGCCGTTGAAGAGTTAATCAAAACTCTATCCAATCTCTTACTAACCATGTCATTCGTCCAAGTAAACTGAGACCCATAAAAGCTAGCGTCCTTTAAGCCACAGTCCAACATCATATCAGAAAAATCAGTAGAATCACGATCTTGACGACTATGACCAGTACGCTCCCCATCATGTGTGATGACGTTAAAGTCACCCCCAACAAGCCAAGGATCATCCATAGAGAGAGAAATGTGGTGAAGACCTGCCCACAAGTCCCTCCTAACATAGGCCTGACAAGCAGCATAAATAGAAGTCAAGTAAATA
>JAGHKM010000126.1:0-33463 GCA_019097785.1 Fraxinus excelsior
CTTCTCTTTTATGAAACTTTTTCATCGAAAAAAAATAGTCATGAGCAATAGATACCAATGAAATCATGCATTCATTCTTAACAATATTTAAGTTTCAAAATTACCCCAACTTAAAATAAATTAATAAATTAACTTTAGCCACCAAAATAAAATCTGACATCAAAAATTATTTTAATTGTTTGTTTTAATATTTTATTCATTGAACAAATTTTGTTGAGTAAAATATACCAACTTATATTTTTATTTGTTTTTACAATGTTAGAAGAACCAAGAGAAGTATTTCATAGTTTTTTTGGTACTATATCTTTTATTTTTTGATGTTAAAGTCTAGGAAATGAATATTATAATTTTTTGTAACTGTTATACAAAAAAAAAATGTGGGGATATGTGCTCATTGATAAATGAGATAAACATTTAATGATATTTGTAAACTTATTTCAATAACTTTTGCATGTATGATTACGTGTTTCATAAATATCAAAAATCCCTTGACTATTTATATGTAACTTTAAACAATGTACATAAATGTTATGTACGTGAGGATAATATTTATATGGAATAATTTAAATTTTTTCGTGATTAAAATTAAAGTATGGATCTTTAATTATGATCACCAATGCAATTCATCACATTCAGAATGAAATAATCTTATCCGGATTGTTAATAATGTGATTATTGGAATGAAAGCACTTTATATATAATTTGTTTATGTATGACAGGAACACGAGTAATAATGGATCTCTAGTAAAAATCCGTTTTCACATAGAGTATTCAATTTTGATCAATGATGGTCATGTATGGATTGATCTAAATGTCGAGTAATTAATAGACTCATATTTATTAAGTTGTGTTTTTTGATGTGCCGAGCAATGATGCAAATTAATAATGTCAGATTCTTGGCTCATTGGAAATACAATGAGATAAATAATCGGGAATATTAATATACAAGAAGAAATCCAATCATTTGTAGAAAAGTAGATGGATGATTCCCATAAGTGTTCGGGATTTGAATCATAAGAGCGCTCAATTTTATGATTAGATCTTAAAATAGATTATTAATTAGAGGATCAATGGAACTTATGGAGAGAAATATAATTAAAGAGGTTTAGGGATAAATACCTAACTTTAATTATGAACCGTTTATGGAGGATTGATCTATATGAAATGACTATACAAATGGACAGTTCAAATCTCTTAAATATAATTTGTTTTATAATTATAAGAGTGCAATTCCAAATTTTTAGTGGAATAATTTGGGATTAATAAAATTGGCATATTAATTAATTGTCATTATTATTAGAGTTTAAAATTATAATGTCCATAGTTCCTCTCGTCGGCTCCGTTACATTAACATTATTTTAGTTGGGTTTAATTAATTATTTTAGAGTTATGAATTCTGAATTGATTTTCACACATTAATTAATTGGATTAATTTTAGTTTCAATAACTATTGTGCGATTTGTTATTTTAATTAAGGCTATTTTTATTTTTTTAACTATTTATAATGACATTGTTTGCGTGATATCACAATACAAGAGTCATCCTTCCATTGTTGGCACTAAGGGACCTTCCTTTATAGTCTTTCTCTTTCCTTGTGCCCGCCAATCTTGTAGGCCTTTACTATTTTCTCTGGGGTATGTTCTTGTACTTTATATCATCTTTCACAAACTATCTTGCACATTCGTAGCATTCACTCGTGGGGTTCGAGTTGGCTTCTTTCTTTTCTGGGTCTTCAGATGATGCGACTTTTGAGTTCATACTTGATTTTTATCTTCAGGCGTGAAAATACTAGATTACCTGGTAAAAAAGATCGAAAAATCTTCACAAACTCTAAGGCAAGTGAAGTGCCCTATTTCTATCTCACGGATAGTAGTAGTGCAGCACGGCTAATGATCCTAGTGTTGCACCCGATTTAGAGTTACCCTTTGCCCTATTAAGTTAATAATGAATAGGCACCGCACCCTAACCCTTTAGTCACTTTAAGGGGAGTTGGACCGAAACAAAACAAAAAATAAAACTAGAGGTATATTCTTGGATGAGATTATTGTTAACATTGTGTGAGTTGTCAACATGTGTATCATTAATTGTTTAAAGTGTTATCAAAATTAATGTATAAAAAATTTCCAACTCACGAGGATGTATCATTAATTGTTTAAAGTGTTGTCAAAATTAATGTATAAAAAATTTCCAACTCACGAGGATGTCATCCATTATGTCAAAGTTAATATACAAGTAGCAAGATTGTAAAATAAAGATTTTATCAAGAACTCTTGTTTAGATTGTTCATACCATCTTTACATAGTATTTTGTTCTAAGATTTCAATTATTCTATGTTTCAACGGTAACATATTGATCAATGGAGCTAAATTCCAAAATATGGAAAAAAAAAAAAAAGTGTTTCTACGGAATGTACAGTGGGGCTTTGAAAGTGTATGTAACTTCGACACTAAGAATGGGTCTCCACAAGAATTTAATGATGTTAGAGAGTCACGCATATAAAATGATAAATTTGCATCCTGAAGCCATCTTGAATTTAGGTTTTCACAATTGTTATCAGAAAAAAAAAAATTTTGATAAATTTCCCTGTGGAATCTATGAGAATCATCGTCTTTAGTGCAACTGGCATCAGTTAGTCATTAGTGCTGATTCTCAAAAAAGACGTATTCAAATACAAAATCCTTTTTTCCTCCTCGATATTTGAATCATTCATTCCGCGATCTCTCTCTTTCTCTCTCTCTCTAATTGATGGGTCGAAATTTGACATGTTGCAATTAGATTGTACTGTAAGTAGAGGTTAGATGTAAAGCTTTTGCAACTGAAGAGAAGTTAGTGAGAAAGGGAGAGTAATATGAAACCTGGAGTTTTATTTAGTCCATAACATCTATTTCCTTGATTTACAAGGAAGTACAAATTATGATGATATTATTGCCTCTTTTTTGTAGAGGATGGTGAAATAAATTTTAAATTTAGCCTTGCACTCAAGAAATGCAGATCAAAGAGCTGGAGTTGATGGTGTTGGATTGGGTATAGGATCTGATCCTCCCTGTGCCTCACTAAGCGAAAGACAACATCAGGGAGGTCCCGGGTTGTGTATAGGATTCGATCCTCTAGGCACCAATCTCAGCGAACGACCGCCTAAAGTTGTCTTCCTATGAAAGTGCTCCAGCTTCGTAAGATCATACCCTCCTTTTTGAGCAAGTATAAGGATTTCATTTTCTGCATTTTCCTTCTGAAAACTCACGGGACATGTGCACATGACAATCAGGAGGAACACTAACACCTTTGCTGGTGTAGGATAATGGTCCATTTTCACATAAATACAGCTAAAAATAGAGAGTGAATGTTTGATACGCATTAGGGAGCCTGTTATATAGGAAAAAAAATGTATATGTAATAAATTCGTAATTAATGGGAATTTTACTCTTCCAATGTCCAATTCAAGATTTTGTGAGCTTGAAATCTGATGCATAATCGGAGAATTTTCTAAAGGAAATCTGAAGCAGATATTCATGTGTAGATTGAAGCTGTAAAGGAAATAAATAGACTAGAATACGCAGATTAGGCAACAGTGCAATTGGGTTTATGGTGTTTCCATATTTGTATTGTAAGTGTTATGCCATTGACCCAATCGATTTAAGTTGTAAACACTTAATATGTCGATAATGAAATCTTTAGTCAAGGTGAACTCATAAGTCAAAAATGAGTTTTTTTAATTTACATTGACTTAACAGTGGGATAAAAGATATGATCGATAATTGAGATTGATACATATTCATATCTCTTAATTGATCAAATTATATTAACAAATGATTACATTTCACGATAAATGAACAAGTTTGGTTTGTCACACCACGTGACATTTCCCACCTCATGTATTGCCCTAACACATTGCTAGATGTCAATCTGAGACGACAAATGTGAATTAGTAATAAATTAAAATGGGGTTTTAATTAGAATAATAATGCACGTCGTTAGGTATCGTGATTGAGAACCTAATAGGTCACACACAAAAGAGAACTAAAAAAATGAGATTCACCAATTAATTAATTACCGAGTGTTGGACAATTAATTAATTAGGTTGGCTCAGATTAATTAATTCATGGACCATATTTAATGAAGTTGATTAATTAAATATTGAATCTGGACAAGTTTATGAGACGGGCCTAGCCTGCTTGACTTATATTAATAGGTTGCTAGGGTTTGAAAACTGAAAAAAAAAAAATTATTATTATTCTTACTAGCACAAGAAAAGAAAACTATAGTCGTCATTCTTGTTCTCTGTGTGGATCATCGTTGGAGGCTGGACAGCTTAGATTATAGATCGTGATCATTCGAGTTCAATAAAAAGCAAAGAAGTCTGTGGAATTCATCAAATGTATAATTTTTATTACAGTTTTTATCTAAACAAAACGCATATCCTTGATAGGAATTGAAAATTGTTTTATTTTCCGCTGTGCATGATTAAGTAAATTCCCAACATGTACACTATTTCCATACGTGTATTCTTGATTATCTCTACATAATGAAAGCGATCTCCAAAGTTCACATCAAACCTGTTTCTCAACAGAAGCAATTTGTTGAGCAATTAGTAAAAGTTCTCTAAATGTCCTTCACAAAATCTGATGCACAGAATCATAGAAATTTCTAAGCTTAAAGTAAATCCGAAGAAGATTTGAGTCCATATTGAAGCAATTAGTAGAACAACTCTAAATATCTAAATGTATCAGTAGAAACTATCTATCTCAAACTTTACGCAATGACAAACAAAAGTTCATTGCATAAACTATGAAGAAAATTCACAAGAGAAGTAAAATTTTGATTACAGTTAGTGTAAACTGAGAGCAGTGCAGTTCTTGAAGGCTATTTGTTTCGACTAGATCTGTCCACTGCCAACTTTGTCCATGGCTTTCTTACCCTTCTCGACCTCCAAGAAGAATTGGTCCAAACTGAATGGATCAGCCTCTTCCGGTTGCCCCTTCTCAAACTTGACTGGCTTGTCTCTAGGAACTGTCCTCTCAGAAGTACCCCGTACAAATGCCTTGTCGAAATTAATGCGACCACTACTTCATTAATTTCTCAAGCTGTCTGTCTGCACCTGCATGCATCTTGTCTTCAATGTCTTTCTTCGACTTGTACAGAATGTTCCAAGTGGATTTGGTATTGAACAGGTCCCTTTCATAGATTTTGTAAGCATCATCTACGGCAGACCTAGAATCCATCCCTTTATCATGATTGAACAACCCTTGATCTTTTCCAGTCGAGGCCATTCCAAGAGAGATTTTCTCACTGACATCGGGTCTCTATCCCGAGTATTTTTGCTCTTCTTCCCCAAGGAAGCATCTTTAGCCTCCAGCCTTCTCTTCCTCTTCCTCTCCCTCTCCCTCTCCCTCTCCCGCTCTCAGTATAATTCCTCACCCCTCTCTGCCGCTCACCCTTTGGAGCATATCTTACCTGATAACTCATATGATCACCTAAGTCCTTTCCATAAGAAAAGATTGGTGCAATAGCACCACTAGTTCTCTCAAATCTTGCCTTCCCGGCCAACTCACGCAGCTCCATATCTTTTTCTCTCCTTTTCTTTCATCATCATCATCTCCTGTTGGATTTTCGACCTCATTGCAATCGCCTCTCTAGCCTCTTGTTAAGCTACACATAAACCCTTGGATAATTTAGTAAAATTATCACTAATCGAAACATCCTAAAGTCCCGGACCATCAGCAGCCAAATGCTTGTCAAGAGTATTGCATACCCCTTCAAATTCTTCCAGTTAGAAATACATGGTGGAATCTTCCGGTCCTGCTGCTCCTTCAGTCACTGGCAGAGGTGGAGGATGCAAACTGGCACCGGAGGAGTTCCACATGCCTTTAAAATCCTCTTCTTCTTAAACACTAGGTGGCTTCAAAGGATTCACCGGCATCTCCACAATATGAATAATTCTCTCCTTAGCCTCTGACCCCTTGATAAACTTGGAACGAGAAAAATGCAAAAGTACTTTGTTTGTCTAATTTCACATTCAAAATCTTCTGAAGTGCTGCCTTAGTCTCTCGTGTTGTCTCATCAATCAATCTCAGTTTCTCGTCTTTCGCATCATCCCTAACTCCAGCTGGTACAAGATCCTGATATCGTGAATACACGATCTTCTTTGCAATCACATCATATCTCAAATTCCCGTGCTCATCCAGCGTGGGGGTGAAAATATTCACCCTGGACTTGTGATCCTTACTCCTTCCCACACCAAGAGGATACTGCACATATTGAATCTCAAGGAAGGCCCCACCATCGCCAAAATCCGCAAGCTTCAATGGTTTAAATCCAATTGGCTTTATGTAAGCAAGCACCAGCTTGGCCTTGACTGTCTCAGATTTCTCATACTCGGATGAGCTATATAAATATTAATGCCGTATATTTCGCCTTCGCAAGAATATCCGGCAGTGCTACCATCTTAAATTCCTTATCACAAAAACAGAAATTTCTCAAACCTAAACGTAAAATGCTTAATCAACAGGATCAAAATTGGACTTCAATTGACGAAATGAACAACTGAAATATACTATAAATTAATACTTGCTGATCGTTTGATTTCCCGCAAGTGAACAGGATCGTGAAAAAGTAATAAAGTGATGAATAGAGTGTCGAACCCATGAGGACTACATGTTTTATCAAGTTAAAATTAAATTCACCTTAATCGAATATCAATAATAATTTGTAATAACTCTATATCTAATTTATCACATGCTAGAAATTAAAGTAAGAGTTTATCAAATTTATGAGATATATTGTTAAAATCTAGAATCCCCATTGTTAATTCACTTTTAGTGTAACAATTAAATTGACAATTCGTTATCATGCGAGTTGGTCGAAATTCCAAATTTATTTAAAAGCCTCTATCGATAGCAATTAAATATATTCCCCTCATGTGACCTTCCTATCTCTCGATAAAAAATATGAAGATGATAAATGCATTAACGAGCTAGAATATCTTTATGAACCATGTAAAGCATAGATGTATATCTCTATCCTCCATCGAACCTCACAATGTTTATTACTACGTGCTAATGATTTTATTACATTTCTCGATGATAATAAAATCCACAAACAATTCAACTAGTGGCCAATTAATTGAAAAGCAAACTAAACCATAATAATCATCAACGCATTCAAACAAATTATCATCAAAATAATTAATTAATACTAAAAGTTTCAAAACAATAGTTCATCTATATCTTTAGCAATGTAAAAATCTAGTCTAGCATAATATTGAAATTAAACAAGCAAAACTGGAACGACATCACCGGAAATTGACCAAATGTGAATAAATCTGGCTTTAAATTGAAGTTGCCAAAATCTCGTGTATCTTTCTTTCCCTGCTATTGGTTTCCGTGTGCTGCCACTTGTATATATATAATATATATTTGCCCAAATTGCCTTCTGTCTCTTCTATGTTCCCTTTTATTTTCTTGCATGTAAAAATTCTCTTTTCTTTCTTGTCAAGCTGCATTAATGTATGATGAATGGCAGCCAGCAACCCTTTTTATTTTTTTCCAAAGCAGCCTCTGTTGCTCTCCTTTTTTTTATCTTCGCTAGCTGCCCGAAAGTTCATCCAAATTGAGGCTCAATTAAATCCAATGCTGAATTAAATTAATGCTTGCTTCCAAGTCCTCCATTCTTTCATACAATACACGTTAGTCCTTGTACTTTATATTTTGCCATTTTTCGTCATCTTTTGCTTCCTTCCTCCAATTCCTTTTCCATTCATAGAGTTTTACCTATTAAACATAAAATATAACAATTTAAAATATATTTTATCAAAAGAACTATCGAATGTAGTTATTTTATGTCCTAAATAAGTGTAAAAATTACTCTTTTCAAATACCCCCAAACTTAAACATTTGTTTGTTCTCAAACAAAATTATAATCTAAGCCCCTGTTTGTTGTACATTATTTTCCCATTTTTAGAAATTTTTGTACCGTTATTTTCCACACACCTGTGGCCCACTACACACAAAGGCAGTCAAACATGGTAGGCTACCAGCTTGCAACGGTAATATTTCTTCTACTTTTGGGAAGAAAATGGCTCCCAAACATAGGCTAAATAACAACAAACACACAAGCATGCAAAAGTATTTGGTTAGACAATCTAACATTTTATCTTAGTATTTGAAATCATGGTATTAAACTTATAAACTACTTCAAAATCACAATACCAAACAAATATCCACTCTTCCAATGCAAACTGACATGTGTGTGTAAAGAACTAAGTAGACATCATGACTTTACAAGTTGCTTCAATTCCCGACCCTCTGTGGCCAAATTTATTCTTTCACCTCTCGTATGATTCACACTCTCAAACTTGTTATTTTTTCACTCTTTTCCCAGTGTGTAATCTAATGTTGGATTTTTCATTACTATTCTCACCCTCTCTAGTTCAGGTGGACTCTACTAATTGCATGTCAACACATTAATAAACGAGACTCTCCAATTCTTTGATTGCTTTGACATCCAAGACTCAATTAGGCTAATTATCTTCCATCAAATGTCAAATTCCCTCAAACAAGTGTTTGGAGCTTAATTAAGGCATTTGGTGCTCTCTCTTTTTTTTAATGCATTTTTCTTTCTGATTTTCAAATTTTATTTATTTATTTATTTTTGTATTCTCTCCCTTAAATTTTCTAAATGACCAATGTAACGGGCTTTAGGCCGATTATTCCCAAGTCAGACGACTTTAGGGCACCAGGTTTTAAACACCCTTACAGACTTAATAACTCAAGTCAAAAAGGTTTCGAAAATAATTTTTACATTTTTTGAAATTTTGTCTTAATTAGTGCAATGTCCCTTATCAAATACCTATCCAAGTAAATTGACCTCCAACTTAAGATTTTCGCCAAATTTTATCCCATTAGTCTAAGATAATCCACACAAAAAGTTTCACACATGGAATCCCTGTCCACATCCGTATCTTCCTACAACAGCAAAATCACCCTCAAACTGTGCTAAATTTGGTCTAAAGATAAGTAATTTAGTATGGTTTGGGTTAAGCATCTAAGTCCAACTATATCAACATATCCAACATATGAATCAACTCATAACATCACGCTGTCCAACTTAATTCTAGTGTACATATAATATCAAATTTTGCAATGTTAAGTCTCAATTAGTCTAGTATGCAACATATCCACAGTTCATAAATCAACACCAAATCTCAAATTTAATCATCATTGTCGGCCAGACTATCTAACTCACACAAGCACACAGCCTAAAATAAGAAAATATACTTTTTTTTCAGTGTTGAGATTTTTCAATTTTTATGATTTTTATTTTTGTTTTTCTATTATATACTAAAGTAATAACGAAAAATAAACACACAAAAACACAAAAGGTAAAAACTCAAAGTTTTTCCCACCCTCAAACTTAAAATTGACATTGTCCTCAATGTCATAAAGTATAAATAAGAATATAAGGGGACGGGGAAGAAAATGAAGAAGGTACTCCCCGAATTTTCATGTTTAAGGTGCGAGGCATTATGTGTTACGGCTAGACAATCTTTTCTATCATACTTTTCCCTTGGTTTGTGTTGGTTTGAGTATTCCGTGACGTCATATTCCTGCACACAGTGGTCAAATCAAACAATAAAAATCAAATAACCTAAAACATGTGTTACTTAGCCCAAACACTTGAAACAACCAACAATAAATGCAATGGCCAAAGGGAAAATAAGTTAAGATGATGATACCCTATAAATAAAAACATGCAAATAACTAATGCAACCTATTAATCAAGAATAAAACGCATGCAATGCAATATGAAAAATAAAATAAATAAAGGATAGGAAATTGGGTTGTTTCCCAACAAGCGCTGAATTTATAGTCTTTAGCTAGACTTGACAGTTTGATCATGGTGGCTCATGCTGGGATCTTGTAACCTTACACTCCTTGCAATTTTCAACCTTGCATCCTCTTTTTGCCCTCCAAACTTTGAACTCTTCATTCTCATCTCGTCCAAAGCTCCCTAGATGCTTATGTTTTATCTCATTTGACTCTTGTTGAACTTCTTCAGCAACATATTTGGTTTTCTCCAAGACTAATGATTGTTTGGGTGTATTATATAATTTACAAATCTCACATACGTCCTCCACCCTCACAATTAGCTCACCATTTTCCATGTCAATCAACGTTCGACTTGTTGCTAAAAAAGATCGAACTAAGATAATGGCATATCGTGTTCGTTTTTGAGGTCCATAACAAGGAAGTTCACTAGGAATATCAGCTTCCCAACTTTGATGAGCATATCTTCAACCTTGCCCAATGGGTATCTGATGCTCATATCTGCCCGTTGCAGCGTTATATTCGATCATTTGACTTTCCCAACTCCTAATTTATTAAAAGTAGACAAACACATTAAATTTACACTTACTCATGTATCACATAAAGCATTAAAATGAAATTCTTTACCTAGTGAAATAGATAAAGTGAAACTCTCTGGGTCCTTAAGTTTTGGTGGCAATTTATTTTGTAGCCTTGCACTGCTATCCTCAGTTAATGCCACTTCTTCCCAGTCTGGGAGCTTTCTTTTCTTAGATATCATATCCTTCAGGAACTTTGCATACATCGGGATCTGTCGTATAGCATCGATGAATGGGATATTGATGTGGAGCTTTTTTAACATATCCAAGAACTTCTCGAATTGATCATTGAGTTTTCTCTTTTGAAATATTTGGGGAAATGGGATAGGAGGCACATAGGGTTTAAGAGGAGTGGTCTTCTTAACCTTGGATCATCTGATAATCTTTCTTGTTCCTCGTTCTGATCGGGCTCTTCCAATTTTTCCTCAATCGTGGTAGGTACTTTCTCTTGTGTAGTAGTGTGTCTCTTCACATTTATCTCGGGTAGTTGTACCCTACTGCGAGTAGTGATGGCCTCAATCTGCTATTCCTCTATAACCTTCACTGCCATTACTTGCTGTTTGAAATTTATCTCAGTTTCATTAGGTAGTACTCCTGGTGGTTTCTCTGAAAGTGCTTTCGCTATTTGTCCCATATGATTTTCCAAGTTCTTGATGGCAGCTCCATGAACTTGCAAGGTTTTGTCTGTTCTTTGCATGTGTTGAGTAGATATCTCAGCCAATTTAGTCACAATGTCTTCTAATGAAGACTTCTTCTCAGGTTGCTGGAAACTTGGTGGTGCAGTCTGAGCCTCCTGATTATTGTTCCATGCGAAATTGGGATGATTTCTCCACCCTGGATTGTATGTATTTGAGTAGGGATTATTTTGCTGCCTCTGGAAGTTTTGTGTGTAGTTAACATCTTCCACTGATTGGACAAATGGACTACCCACAGTACAATCTACGCTCTCATGGTTCCCTCCACAATGGTTGCATTTTGGTCCCACTGTCTGAGTTACATTCAACTGTTCCACTTTCCGAGCTAGAGATGCCAGTTGTGCTGAGATGGCTGTTAATTGATCCACCTCATGTATCCCAGCTACTTTCTGCATACCTTTTCTCTATGTTGGCCACAGTGCACTGGTGAATGCCAAGTCTTCCATAATTTGATAGACTTGATCCTCTGTTCTCTTCGTAATTGATCCATCGCAAGCGGAGTCAACGTTAGCCCTGCTTGTCGGATTTAACCCAATGTAGAAATATTGTACTTGGAGCCATTTTTGCAGTCCATGTTGTGGGCACTGGCGGAGCAATCCCTTGTATCTTTCCCAAGCTTCATAGTAGCACTCCGAGTCAAGTTGAGAAAATGTAGTGATTTCATCCCTCAATCTGGCAATCCATTTTGGTGGGAAGTATTTGTTCAGGAATTTTCTGACTTAGGCTGTTCCAACTAGTGATGCTTTAAGGAGGAAATGTGTCCAACCATTCTCTAGCTGAATCTCTCAAAGTGAAGAGCATCATCTTGATTACTTCGCTTGAAACACCTGGATATTCGATGATAGCACACATGTCCAAGAATCTTGAGATATGAGCATTGTGATTTTTAGTAGGTCTCCCAAAGAACTATAATGCATTCTGGAACATGTTGATCGCGTCTGTCCTTAGGTGAAAGTTTGTCTGGCCAAACGTCGGATATACTCTATATCTAATTTATCACGTACTAGAAATTAAAGTAAGAGTTTATCAAATTCATGAGATATATTGTTAAGATTTAGATTCCCCCTTGTTAATCTACTTTTAGTGTAACAATTAAATTGACAATTCGTTATCATGCAAGTTGGTCGAAATTTCAAATTTATTTAAAAGCCTATCTCGATAGCAATTAAATATATTCCCCTCATGTGACCTTCCTATCTCTCGATGAAAAATACAGAGATGATAAATACATTAACAAGCTAGAATATCTTTATAAACCATGCAAAGCATAGAGGTATATCTCTATTCTCTATCGAACCTCACAATGTTTATTACTATGTGCTAATGATTTTATTACATCTCTCGATGATAATAAAATCCACAAACAATTCAACTAGTGGCCAATTAATTGAAAAACAAACTAAATCATAATAAACATCCACACACTCAAATAAATTATCGTCAAAATAATTAATTAATATTAAAAGTTTCAAAACAAAAGTTCATCTATTTCTTTAGCAATGTAAAAATCTAGCCTAGCATAATATTAAAATTAAACAAGCAAAAGTGGAACGACATCATCGGAAATGGACCAAACGTGCAATAAATTTGATAAGAAGCATCATACAATCTCACTAGGTTCGAGTAAAGATTTCAATTTCGACAACACAAAGGGAGAAGTCTTAGACAAGTCGACTATCAACTGTGAGTGGTGGACGAATGACAAAGATGCCACGAAGGAATTAAGTCAAAACAACTGGACTTTTTTCTCGACGCTTCAACCCTGGGTTAGCTGATGCTAACAGTAGATGAGCTCTGTTTTTCATCACCATATAAAGAATAAAGATTCAATTTGCAGAACTTGGGACTCTTACAGGTGCAAACTTAGAATGCTGTTCCCATGTTAAAGACTTTGCAAGCTTGTGTCAATTGTATAGAAATGGATCCACACTTCAACTCAAAAAATGAACAGGCACTTTAGAATTCCTCGGTGTGGGAAATGGTTCTAGGTTATTCGTTTAGAGAATGTCGTTTGAGATTTTGAGCTTGTTCGGTATGGCTTAAAAGCTAATTAAAATTGAAAATATAGCCGTTATTGAGTCTCACTCGTCTAATAAAAGTCAACAATAACGGCTAGTTTTTCAATTTTAATCTGATTTTAATCTACCGAACATGCCATTTGTCTTAAATCTTTCTTTAGACAACTAGGTTAAATATAGCTTGTGTTTGACACCCATTTTGGGAAAAAAATAAATTCTGGAATAGTGATTGATGGAAGAATATGTGGTTAAAAAGTAAGGAGAATTTTTTGGTTTATGTGTAATATTATTTTATTGATAGAATGTGTGGTTAAAATGAAGAAAGAGAGAGAAAAATGAGAAATAGAATGGGTGTCAAACAAGGGCATAATCGTGTAAAGATGTTGTGATTACATTTGTGTTCACTTATGTTGACAAAACAAGTTTTTTGTTTTTTCTTAATTTTTCTGCTAAGAAGATGATCATCTGCTCTATATGATGCTATCTGCTTCATAAAAATGATTCCGAATGCCAGGGCATGTAGTGTTATTCATCAATTGCTGTTGTTGAACTATGCAAAAAATAATCATATTACACACTTGTCGTTTCGACTTTGCGCAGCTAGATATTCGTGGAGCTCTACTACCCAACTAAAATGATTTTAGGAGGCCAGTTTTATGAGTGATGGTTGGGATCACCTTCAGCTCTTTTTCTTCATAAAATATGGCGAATCATAATAAATCGGCATGGACTTTCCTGTGTTATGGTCTTAAAGAAGAAATGATTATGTATTTATATTCTAATTTGACGAATTATTTACTCATTTCAAGCTTGAGGTTCTAAAAGAGAGGTCAAGAGTTGCGGAAAACTGCCACGTGAATGGTCAAATTCTCGATTTAAAAAAAAAAAAATTCTTGCTAAGTGTCTAAATGCACTGCTCCGCTTCAACAAACGAGAGTTCTTGGTGGAACCTCTAACGTCTCCCAAAACCAAAAAATTCACATTTCATTGGGTTGTCTGGTTATACATGATGCAGAATATTTCCCTAAGGAAGCATTTTTTTGGAAGAATAAATTAATTGAAGACTTAAAAACACCCCATGTAAACTTCTAATCGTATCGATTGAACTGTTTTGTCAAATGTAATTTAGGTTGTGTTTTTAATATCTGGAAAAAAACATTTGAAACTTCACCAACTTCAAAATTTATATGTTATTTAATACTATATTAACATTAAACCATTAAAATTTATTGAATAATCAGATTTTTTAAATAAAATATTATTACAAAAAAATTCTCAAAATTTCAAAGTAAACGCGTTTTCCATTTTTATGTTTTCAGAAATAGTTTTTCAGAATGGCAAAAAAAATATATTTTCAGAAATTTCAAAATAGACACTCAAAACACAAAATACAAAATGAATTCAAAACTCAAAACTAAAAACTGAAACACGAAGAGAACGGCCCCTTATTTCTCTTGCGTGTATCTTTCTTTCCCTGCTATTGGTTTCCGTGTGCTGCCACTTGTATATATATAATATATATTTGCCCAAATTGCCTTCTGTCTCTTCTGTGTTCCCTTTTATTTTCTTGCATGTAAAAACTCTCTTTTCTTTCTTGTCAAGCTGTGTTAATATATGATGAATGACAGCCAGTAACCCTTTTTATTTTTTTCCAAAGCAGCCTCTGTTGCTCTCCTTTTTTTCTATTCGCTAGCTGCCCGATTCTCTATCTCCCGGCTACGTGTGTGTATATATATAAACCTAATTTATTTAACCAAACAAAAGTCCATCCAAATTGAGGCCCAATTAAATTCGATGTTGAATTAAATTAATGCTTGCTTCCAAGTCTTCCATTCTTTGATACAATATAAGTTAGTCCTTGTACTTTATATTTTGCCATTTTTCGTCATCTTTTACTTACTTCCTCCAATTCCTTTTCCATTTATAGAGTTTTACCTATTAAACATAAAATATAACAATTTAAAATATATTTTAACAAAAGAACTATCAAATGTAGTTATTTTAGGTCCTAAATAAGTGTAAAAATTACACTTATCATTTTAACAAAAGAACTATCAAATGAATTTATACGCTATTTGACCACAATTTACAAATGATTTTTTTTTTTCATTTTATTTGTCAAGTTTGAAAATTAAGAATTTGAATTTTTTTTTTTTTTTTTTTTGTTAAGTCGAAAAGATTTGTTATGAATTTAAAACAATCGAAACAGTACTACGATGTTCTGGGCAACCAATATAGGTCACGGGTGGGGCAACCAAAATACTATAAAAGCTATCCCATTAGATGGAAATATGATCTTGTTCTTATTCTTGGTTGAATATCGTTTTATTACTCTAGTTTTTGAGATTAAACTCTAGATTTAAGTCCTAAATCTGCTTCATCAAAATAAAACCCATTCGTTATTAAAACTTTTTCATCCATGATATTATAAGGTCGTTGTCGATAAAATTTCTTAATTTCCACATAAAAAAGTGCTTTCAAAATAAACTGATCACGAAAATATATTTCGAATAAAACACACCGCAAGTGTACGGATCGTTAACAAGTAATAAAGTGGACGTTTTGAGTTCGAGTATCGTCCCACGAAGATTGATTAGTTTAAATTCTAATTACCGTGACCTTAACCGAAACAATAAAAAATGAGAGTGTTTGTTTTGATGAAATTATAACTAAATTAATGATAAGTATACAAGTATGGATGAATTAACTAACTAAATGTAAATTGACGATGAATATAAATTGAGGTTTTCTCTAATATGTGATGAGTGTACTAGGATCATGATACCTTATGTAATAATCTTTTTAAACCTAATTTTACACTTTGACACAATGAAATATTGACGAATCTATGCTCCCAAATTACTCAACTCTCTCTCTCTCTCTCTCTCTCAAGTAATGTCAAACATATTTTCATATATGATCCGACTATATCTCTATGACGGATAGAAATATACAAGAATGCATGAGTTTTTATGATCACTTAAAGATTCACACAAGGCATAGTGGTATATTTCTATCCTCTATCGGACTTTATACTCATTATCAATATCTCAAATCAATGTATGGGTCTGTTTGGTCTTATGACAATTTATATATGTCGAACATATTCTTCTTCTTTCGAATTCATGAAATAAGCCACCACATTCACACAATTACGTACACAATAATTATAGAGAAAATAAAATCATATAAATCATTCAAAAATCCAAAACGTGTTTTTGATGTCAAGAATGTAAAACTAAGAAATAAAAGTCATATTTCATATTCCATTGTCCTCCTAACACAAATAAATCTAGCCTAGTATATTAAAAAAAAAAAAACAAACACAAACAAGAATCGACATCACCCAATATGGATCTTGAATTTATTCTTGTGTTCTTGGCTTTGATCTTCACGTTCTTCCCTTGTTCTCTACTTCAAAAGCTCTTCAAAATATGTTGTAATGTCATCTCCGCTTTTGGACGACTCTAGGGTTTTAAAAGACGCCTCAAGATTCATTTCCATAAGAGTTGTAATCAAATTAGAAAACCAGAAAATTTTCACCAATTTGACCTCGACGAGCGCCTAGTATAAAATGGGGTAACCGCCCAGGCTTAAAAAATTGTCTCTGTTAATTCGGTTTAAAGGTTGGGCGGCTGCCCAATTATAAACTTTCGCCAATTTTATTTTCAGCCCTTTTGTTCATTATTTCTTATATCTTGGTTCTTAATATCAAATTACTTCAATTGTAGTGTTTCAACTTTTATTCAAATGTATATTAATCCCCAAAATTCCATCAACTGGCCAATTATCCTTCTTTGTTTTTCAATTGCTTAGAAACATGTTCAAAACTGAAATAAGATAAAATTAACCTAATTTAAGTATACTGCAATAATAAAACGACACAAAAGCTTAGTAATATGAACCCAAATTAGTGCACAAAAATTTATTTATCACAAACTTCCAGGATTAAAAAACGAGATTGAAAATACTTTAAAAATTCATATTTTGAATAAAATTAACAACGTAAACAAATTACTAACAATTTCAAAGGATCCTCTCACCGATCTTCTGCTTCCAATGGCTGTGAAATAATGAGGGGAAAAGTTGAGAAAATGAGGATTAATATTGGTGATAGGTACACCACAATATTTTATTATGTTTTTTTTTTATTTTTATTGAATTAGGAGTATAATTGTAAATTTATTGTGACGTATTAAAAATATATTTTAATTGTGGTGTGATTATAATGTGGTGTCGTAATTAAAATTTGAAGTGCCAGACCAAAATGTCCGTAATTGAAATAACAAATTACATCATTTGTATTACATCATATAACACTTCACATAACAACTTTTTTAACTATTCCTTTATTCTCTAAAAATCCAATTACTATTTTATTTTCATCTATAAGAATAAATTTTACCTTTTAATTTATTTATTCATGCATAAATTAACATTTAGTTGAGTCTTCTCACTTCATCATCTACACATTTTTTCTCATTTTTTAATTATACACAAAATTGTATATCTTATTAGTTATAATAATGGATTCTTCTCTTTTATGAAACTTTTTCATCGAAAAAAATAGTCATGAGCAATAGATACCAATGAAATCATGCATTCATTATTCTTAACAATATTTAAGTTTCAAAATTACCCCAACTTAAAATAAATAAGAAATTAACTTTAGCCACCAAAATAAAATCTGATATCAAAAATTATTTTAATTGTTTGTTTTAGTATTTTATTCATTGAGCAAATTTTGTTTAAGTAAAATATACCAACTTATATTTTATTTGTTTTTACAATGTTAGAAGAACGGAGTGAAGTATTTCATAGTTTTTTACGTACTACTTTATCTTTTTATTTTTGATGTTAAAGTCTAGGAAATGAATATTATAATTTTATTGTAACTGTTATACAAAAACAATGTTGGGATATGTGCCCATTCATAAATGAGTTATAAACATTTAATGATATTTGTAAAATTATTTCAATATCTTTTGCATGAATGATTACATGTTTTATAAATATCAAAAATCCCTTGATTATTTATATGTAACTTTAAACATTGTACATAAATGTTATGTACATGAGGATAATATTTAAAGTGCAATAATTAAGGCAAGTGAAGTGCCCTACTTCTATCTCACGGATAGAAGTAGTGTAGCAGGGCTAATGATCCTAGTGTTGCTCCCGATTCTGAGTTACCTTTTGCCCTATTAAGTTAAGAATGAATAAGCACCGCACCCTAACCCTTTAGTCACTTTAAGGGGAGTTGGATCGAAACAAAACAAAGAATTAACCTATAGGTATATTCTTTGATGACATTGTTGTTAACATTGTGTGAGCTGTCAACATCTGTGTCATTAATTGTTTAAAGTGTTGTCAGAATTAATGTATAAAAATTGTACTCACAAGAATGCCATCCATTATGTCAAAGTTAATGTGCATGTAGCAAGATTGTAAAATAAAGATTTTATTCATTAAAAGATCAATGGAACTTATGGAGAAAAATATAATTAAAGAGGTTTATGGATAAATACCTAACTTTAATTATGAACTATTTATGGAGGATTGATCTATATGAAATGACTATACAAATGGACAGTTCAAATCTCTTGAATATAATTTGTTTTATAATTTTAAGAGTGCAATTCCAAATTTTTAGTGGAATAATTTTGGATTAATAAAGTTGACATATTAATTAAAGTGTTAATTAATTGTCATTATCATTAGAGTTTAAAATTATAATGTCCATACCTCTTCTCGTCGGCTCCGTGACATTAACATTATTTTAGTTGGGTTTGATTAATTATTTTAGTGTTATGAATTCTGAATTGATTTTCACACATTAATTAATTGGACTAATTTAAGTTTCAATAACTATTGTGCGATTTGTTGTTTTAATTAAGGCTATTTTTATTTGTTTAATTATTTATAATGACATTGTTGGCGTGATATCACAATACAAGAGTCATCCTTCCATTGTTGGCACTAAGGGACCTTCCTTTATAGTCTTACTCTTTCATTGTGCCCGCCAATCTTGTAGGCCTTTACCATTTTCTCTGGGGTATGTTCTAGTACTTTATATCATCTTTGACAGACCATCTTGCATATTTGTAGGATTCACTCGTGGGGTTCAAGTGGGCTACTTTCTTTTGCGGGTCTTCAGTTGATGCGACTTTTGAGTTCATACTTGATTTTTATCTTCATGCATGAGAATAATAGATTACTTGGTAGAAAATATTGAAAAATCTTCACAAACTCTAAGGCAAGTGAAGTGCCCTACTTCTATCTCGCGGATAGTAGTAGTGTAGCAGGGCAAATGATCCTAGTGTTGCACCTGATTCTGAGTTACCCTACCCAATTAAGTATCCTCCGGCACAGCTCGCACGCGACTTGATGACGGGGGTATGCGGCGGTTTAGATCACTTGAGCACAAGGTTCGATATGAGAATGTGGTATCCAAATGGACAGTATGGCCTGAACGACAAGTTGTGATCGACGATTTTCCAGGATTTGAGTTGACTCGGCTCATTCATCTAGCAGGATGGGAAAAGATAGCTGGCGAGCCTCACAAGGTTTATCCTACTATGGTGCAAGAGTTTTACGCTAATTTTAATACAGAGTTGGACACTCCGGGGACTGAACACATGCACCAGACATGGGTACGGGATAAATGGATAATGTTCTCGCCTGAGGTGATTGATGCTTATTATGGATTGACTAAGGATAATATTGTGCCAGTACCAATGGATCCAGACATGTCGGGTGTTGCACAGATGCTATATGGACGAGATGACGCGTGGCCACTTCATGATAATGACTTTGAGTACCGACACCTTACTAACTCTCTTGTGATCTTATATAAGTTCATTACGCACAACATTGATCCGAGCTCGCATCGCACTACATTTAATCATCCCAAGGCCGTTCTATTATATCATTTGGCGCACGGCTTTAAGATTGATGTGGGGTCATGGATTTACTCTCTCATTTGTTCTGTGGCATCAGACCCAGACCCTAGACATACTTTGGTCTTTCCTAGTCTCATTACTGGGTTGTGTCAGGCATCAGGTATCAGACTCCTACCAGGGGAGTTACATGCGAGAAAGTCAGTACCGATTAATGCATCGTCGGCGGCCAAAACATGGCAGTCCATTCTACAGCAGAAACGGTTACGCGAGCAACAGAATGACCACGATTCCACCTCCTGCACAACCAGATCCAACTCCTGCACAACCAGATCCAACTCCTGATATACATGTTATGAGGCAATTGTTTGCGGGTCTAGCAGAGACCAATAGGACAGTGCAGCATATCGAGCAGATGTTGGTTGCTTCGCAGGCCAGGGAGCAGGCTAGGGATGACAGGGAGCGTGCTCGGAACACCAGGTTACAGGGAATTGAGCAAGATATCAGCAGGTTCTCGACTGAAATATTGACTTTGCGACGAGAGCAGGACCTTATGGGGCACCGTTTGGACAGATGCACCGGGCGAGTAGAGGACATGCATATCAGAAATGAGGCCATATTTAGCAGACTAGAGGACATGAATACACGAAGTGAAGCTATGTACAACAACTCAGAGGACACACATAGACAGCTTGATCAGATGTGTAATATGATGCGAGATCTCTACTCCCGGGCCACTCCTCCACCACCTAATGAGAATCCGTCTGGATCTGGAGTGATCTTGCCCTATTATCCACCGCCTACAGACTGAGACCAGGGGAGTACCTGTTTTCTTCATTTTCTGCCTTTCTTTTTCTGTATTTCCTAACTGCATGATTTTATGACATTGAGGACCATGTCTACTTTAAGTTTGGGGGTGGAAAACATGAGTTTTATTTGTTTGTTTGTTTGTGTGTGCTTTTGTTACTTAAAAAAAAAATCAGTTTTATTACTTCTTTTTATATATTTTTGCATGCTTGTGTGGGTCGGATAATCTGCTAACGATGATGTATATATTGGAACATAGAGTTGGCCTATAAATTATGGATAAGTTATATGCTAAATTAGTCGGTGCCTATTTATGTGGAATTTGATATTTTTGAGCACGAGATTTATGTTTAGCATTGTGAAGAGAAAATTGATTCATATTTTTGAGTAGGATGACAAGAATGGACCATAGATGCTAAATCCATATAACCATTATATCCTACACCCTTAACCATTTCTAAGACTGTTTGGAGTTGATTGAGCTGTTGTAGGGAGACATTGAGATAGATGTGGATTCCATGTGTGCTAATTTTGTGTGGATTGTTTGAAGCTAATAAGATGAAAATTAGGTTGAAATCTTAAGTTGGGGGTCGATTTTTGAAAATGAGTGTTTATAAGGGGCATTGCACAAAAAAAATGAAAATGAAAATGAGAAAAAAAAAATGAATATGTAGTGTTACTTTATTATAAAACTTCTCTCCGTAGCCTTAATGACTTGAGTAATTAAGTCTGTAAGGGTCTCTAAAAACCTGGTGCCCTATGGTCATCTGACTTGGGAGTCATCGGCTAAAAGCTCGCTACAAGGGTCATTTAGAAAGCTTAATAGAGAGGAGTCAAAAAAAAAAAAAAAGCTAGATGTCTTGAGGAAGCCCCGAACACTCATTTGAAAGAACTGGACTCTTGATGAAGGATTGTTAGCCTAATTGATTCTTAGAGGTTGAGACTATCAAGAATAAGGAGAATCCGCATTTTTTTGACTTGTTGAACTGCAATTAGCAAAAATCGAACCAAACTAGAGAGGGTGAGGATTAATATTATATCACAAAATCAATCTTAGATTGCACCTTGGGAAAAGAGTGAAAATAGGAAAGTTTGGGGGTGTGTATCTTACGAGCGAAGAAAGGAAATATATGGCCATTAAGGGTCGGGAATTGAATCAATTTATGACGTTATGATGCTTGACATGAATCTTCACACACACACGTCGATTTTGCATTGAATAGGTAGAGATTGATTTAACATTGTGATTTTGAAATAGTTTATAGTTTCAATTCTAAAAGTCCAATCCTAAGGTTAAAAGGCAAATTATCCAACCAAGTTAATTTGAATTTTTTTATTTTATTTTGGGTAGTTAAGCTTTACTTTGTTTGAGGACAAACAATTGATTAAGTTTGGGGGTGTTTGATAAGTGTATTTTATACACTTATTTGTGCCGTTAAATTAAAGCAATTGTCGTTACTTTAGATGATTTGAGGCTTAATTTTATATATATTTTGTTTGCTAGGTACATCTAGATGCAAAACCATGGAATTGAAGAAAATGGGTTGAAAATGGGCTAAAGTTGACCTAATCCAAAGTTTGGGGACTAAATCGCAAAGTGTTAATAGATGATTCGGACCTAGTATCGATGATTGGAGAGATGTTGGAGTCAATTACATGAAATTGGAAGATGAAGGGTCAAGAAAATACAAAGAAAGAATCGAAATAAATAAAGAATGCAATTCGGGGACCAAAGTGCAACAGTTGGAAGATTTTTTGTCTGCGCGCGCGCGCAGGCATAATCTCTCGCGCGCGCACGGGCTTACCTTTTATTTACCGAGAGTGAAACATTTACACGGCGCGCGGCAAGGACTTATAGGCGCGCGCGCACAGGCCATTTCTGGCCCGGAACGGCCCAATTTTCTGGTTTTATCCAAATTTCCATAAAAACTAATTTTAACCTACTTTCTTGAGGGAGAAACAGCGTGGAACGACCCAAAGCATATCAAATCCAATTTCTCACCAAAAGAAAGGGTTTAGGACAAGATTCAAAGGCGATAATCACAAGATATTGAAGATTCAAAATCCGGATTGAAGAAATACAAAGAGGAAATTGAGTTTTCACTTTTCATTCATTATTTTTCATTCCGGGTGATGTTTTTCCAAACCTTATTTTGTGATTTACATAACATGATGCTAGGATAAATTTATTTGTATTGGATGGATGATGAAACTATGTGATTTCTAATTTTTAATTCAAGACTTGTGATTTTTAGTTTGATTCTCGCATTGTGATTCCATATACATACTTTTTCATATTGTTTTAATGTTTGCGCACCATTAGAGCAATAAGTTGCTTATTTGTAGTCTTGGAAAACTCACGATAAGTAGAACACTGTATGTGTAACACATGAAGAATAAATATTAGGAATAATATTTGTGAAGTGTGTGATCTTGTATGATAATCCTATAATTTAATGCATATTCATCATATGAATGCGGACTAGGAATAGGATCGTGTCGTGATCAATATAGGTTTATTATATCTTGGAAAAGAATAATAAATAGAAGTGGTGGAATAGAAGTGTTGTGTTTTTGCAAGAGACAAAACTTAATGCTACGAATAGGTAATTTTGCCAAGTTAAATTAAAATTCTACGGTTGCTTCACTGTTGAGGCAGCGGGGCGTAGTGGTGGAATTGCAATCCTGTGGAAACCTGATATTCATTTGTCTGTTTTATATTATTCCAAAAATCACATTGATGCTAAGATTGTTTCAACTCCACATAACTAGTTCCTAACCGAAATATATGGCTACCCAGAAACTAGAAAACGCATGGAGATGTGGAACTTAATACGAAGGCTCAAACGGGACCCTATTGATGCATGGCTGGTCTTTGGCAATTTCAATGAGATACTATCGAATGATGAAAAATGGGATGGTCGAGATCGACCTAGGCAACAATTAGAAAACTTCCAACATATGCTGTTTGATTGTGAACTCAGGGATCTTGGATTTTAAGGTCCACATTACACATGGCATAACGGAAGACATGGCTCAACTCAAATTTTTGAAAGGCTTGATCGATTCATTGCAAATGATTCCTGGTGTAGTCTCTTTGCACATGCCTCGGTCAACCATGGGTCAACAGCATATTGAGATCACCTGCCCATTTGTATCCAACATGAAGGAACCTCACAACTACTCAAAAGACCAAAGCCCTTCAGATTCGAAGCAATGTGGCTCGGTGAAAATGGATGTTCTGACATTGTGATAGACCAGTGGCCTGAAACCAGCTCACAAAATCTGGAAAGTATTGGGAGAAACATCAGAAATTGTAGCAAGAAACTTCAGTCTTGGAATCAAGCTACTTTTGGGAAGGTGCATGTGAAGCTAAAAAATGCCAGAGCAAGACTAACTCAAGTCCAGACACAAATTTTAGCAACTATAAATGCCAATGAACTACGACAAGCTACTGAAGAGGTGCAAATGTGGATGGACAGGGAGGAACTCATGTGGAAACAAAGATCAAGGGCTGCTTGGCTTGAAGAGGGAGATCAAAACACACGTTATTTCCATGCAAAAGCTTCCCAACGAAGGCAAAAGAATTCAATCACAAGATTATTAGATGATCAAGGATGCTGGAAAGAGGGAGAGGCGTGTAACCGCTTAATCATTGACTATTTTTCAGACATGTTCTCCTCCACTGGCTCAACAAATCAAGATGCTATCTTGGCTAACATGGAACGAAAATTAACTGCAGATATGAACCAAGAGCTGACACAACCTTTCACATCAGCTGAAGTCTCCCAAGCATTGAAGGAAATGCACCCTCACAAAACTCTGGGACCTGATGGTATGCCTCCTATTTTTTTCCATAAGTTCTGGCCTCATATTGGTCCTTCTGTTACAAATGTTGTCCTAAATGCTTTAAATACATGTGAATTTCCCCAAGATGTAAATCACTCTTTTATTACACTTATTCCCAAGACAAAAAAATCCTTAGACAGTAAAGGAGTACAGACCTATAAGCCTTTGTAATGTCCTTTACAAATTGGTGTCAAAAGTTATGGCTAACAGGATGAAAAAAGTGTACCTATGGTGATTTCAGAAACACAGTCAGCTTTTATTGAAAGGAGACTCATTACGGACAATGTGCTTGTGGCCTATGAAATGCTTCATTTTTTGAGGAGAAAGAAGAAAGGAAGGAAGGGTTACATGTCTCTTAAACTTGACATGAGCAAAGTGTATGATAGAGTGGAGTGGTCTTTTATGGAAGTGGTTATGCACAAATTGGGATTCCATGAAAAGTTTATTCAACTAGTGATGAGATGTGTTACTACAACCTCTTTTTCAGTCCTTATTAATGGATACCCTACAGGTCACATTGTCCCCTCTAGGGGTTTAAGGCAAGGAGATCCCATTTCTCCTTATTTATTTCTTTTATGTACTGAAGGACTAACTAGTCTGTTGAATGAGGCTGAAAAACAAAATAAGGTGACTGGAATTCGAATTTGCCAAGGAGCCCCAAGGTTGAATCACCTCATCTTTGCAGATGATAGTTTGATATTTTGTGAAGCAAATGAATCAACTACCTCTCGACTCCAGGCTCTCCTAAAAACCTATGAAGAAGCTTCAGGTCAACTACTAAACAAGGAAAAACCTCAATGGTATTCAGTGCAAATATAATGCAAGACCAACAGTAAGCAGTGATGGCTATATGGAATGTTCCTCAAGTGCAGCAATATGAAAAGTATCTCAGATTGCCACCTATGGTAGGGAGATCCAAAACCCGAGCTTTTTCAAAAATTAAGCACAAAGTTTGGCTGAAATTATAGGGTTGAAAAAGCAGTATGTTCTCCCAAGAAGGAAGAGAAGTCCTCCTAAAATCTGCGCCTTTAGCAATACCCTCCTACGTTATGAGCTGCTTCAAACTTCCCTCTACATTGTGCACTGAACTTGAACAAATGATGGGTCGATTCTGGTGGGGCCAAAAAAAGGAAAAAAGAAAAATCCATTGGCAATCTTGGAACAATATGTTCAAATCAAAATCCATGGGAGACATGGGCTTTAAGGAGTTGAAGATATTCAATATGGCTATGTTAGGTAAACAGGCTTGGAGGCTATTGGAAAACAGAGACAGTTTGGTTCATAAAACATACTCAGCCCGCTATTTTCCTGATGGCAATGTTTTGAAGGCTCCCACTGATGGTAATCCATCTATGTTTAGCGTGGAATTTGGGGAGCAAAAAACCTATTGATACAAGGAGGACGATGGGTTGTAGGGAGTGGAAACACTATAAACACTCTCCATGATAAATGGATCCCAGGAATGCAATATCTGAGCAAGGAATTGAGGACAGATTTACAACCCTACAGGTAGGAACTTGAATGTCAAGTATCTTCTCTGATCGATCCTGACTCAAGGTGGTGGAATTTGGCAAAGCTTAAAGCCCTATTTAATCCTAAAATTGTATAGGCTATTCTGAAATTACAGCCTAGCCACTTAAGCGAACATGACTTCTGGTTATGGGAACATGAAAAATCAGGTACTTATTCTGTAAGTAGTGCTTATAGACTCTTCAAAACTTGCCTAACTCCTGAGCATGGTAATTCTTCAAACACCGTAGAGATAAAGGAATTTTGGGACACTTTGTGGCGACTCAAGATCCCTCAAAAAGTAAAGATTTTTGCTTGGAGGGCTTGTCAAGAAAGCCTACCCTCAAAACAAAACTTGATACAAAAAAGAGTTCCAGTTGAACCTCAATGTTGTTTTTGTGATTACAAAATAGAACATTCAGGCCATGCTCTTCTTTACTGTCCTTCCCTTCAAGAACCCCTAACAAGTCGGTTCCCAATGCTACAAAATAGAGCTTACCAAGAAGGCTTCATGCAAGTCGCAAATGATATATTGACAAAAATCTCAAAAGAAGCCCTCTCGAATTTTTTACTTATTACACTACAAAAAAAAATCGATTTCGCGACAAACAAATGTTGTCGCAAAAATTGAGTTTTTGTTGCAAAAGTAATTTAGCGACAACAATACGTTTGTTGCGGGTATTGTCGCTCTATATGAGTCACAGAATGTGTTTTGCGACGACTTTCGTACATTCGTCGTAGTAACAAAATCGCGACACTATTTGTTTGACGCAAAAAATACGAAATGGCAACACAATATCTGTAGCCATAATGTCGTCGCGATGTATATATGTCGCAAAAAATTTAAAGGGAGACAAGTGTATTTGTCACAACTAATGCTCCAATAAAGTTTTTACGACAAATATGTTCGTTTCGAATGTTGAGTTACCGAATGTATTTTGTGACAACTTTCGACCATTCATTGCAGTAACAAAATCGCGACACTATTTGTTTGACGCGAGAAACATGAAATGGCAACACAATATTTGTAGCCATAATGTCGTCGCAATGTATATATGTCGCGAAAAAATTAAAGGGCGACAAGCGTGTTTGTCGCAACTAATGTTCCAATAAAATTTTTACGACAAATATGTTTGTTTCGAATGTTGAGTTACCGAATGTATTTTGTGACAACTTTCGACCATTCATCGCAGTAACAAAATTGCGACACTATTTGTTTGATGCGAAAAATACGAAATGACAACACAAAATCTATAGCCATAATCTCGTCGCAATATATACATGTCGCGATTGATTTAAGGGCGACAATTGTGTTTGTCTCAACTAATGTTCCAATAAAGTTTTTACGACAAATATGTTTGTTTCGAATGTTGAGTCGCCGAACGTATTTTGTGACAACTTTCGACCATTCATCGCATTAACAACATAGCAACTTTCGACCATTCATCACATTTACATGCAATTTTATCAATATTAGCCTCATTCTAATAGGATGAAGGTCAATTTTCCATACCATGGCTAAGTCCCACTGTGTACTGGTAAAAAAGTGAAACAACTAAGTGTCTTTAAATTGGAATTGCACAAGTATAATAGAGTAAATTTCAACAGTTCTACCATCTAGCTCTCATATATCATCTTGAGCATCCCTTCCTTCAACAAAATCAATGAAAGCATGGGGTCTTCTTGCAACCCATACACTGCACAAATCATTAAAATTTAAAATAAGAAAAAGAAAAAAAAGCTTGTCAAAAGATAATAGAAGATAAGACAATAGTTACATGATAGAGCCCTAATGAATACTTACAAGCAAACTAATACAATAAAATGTTGATTCACCTTTTAGGAGGAAAAAGCGTGAATCTAGCTATCTATGCTGATTTGTTCTTTAGTCAGGGATCGATCTTATCTCTTCTGGTAGAAGATATTTATTTTTCAATTGTTTATAATTACATTAGGACAAGCTGACCATCTTCTTGATGTGAAACATAATTAATCCAGTGAGTTCCGTATAACATAAAAATGCACTTCTATTCCAAATCAGAAAAAGGACAATTATGAAAATGCTTATGTTTTGACAAATAGAAACAAAAAACCCATCAACCTAAAGGATAGCACACTGTTAAGGTAACAATAATATGGAACAATAAGCCAAAAATGTATATCATACCTACTTAAATGAAGCCTTTATAAATACATATCTGATAATGATTTTCTATCAAAGAAGCAAACATATAAATCAAAATAGTTCATAATTCTATATTAAGATATAAATGTTTCTACCAGAATTTCCCTTCATATCTTCATGGTATTTTAACATAGTCAAGAGGAATATATGCCAAAATAATACAAAAATTCCTTCACAAGTTTAGTTATAGCCCACATTCCCAGTAACATACAATAGTAAAAACTCTAGCTTTTCACCTTGTGATAACTCCAAAAGTGTAGAATTCATCTTCAAGTACTCGTTCAGTTACTCATGGATCCAAGTTTCCGACATACACCCGAGACGTCTTCAATCAAAACACCCTGATAAAGGAGACCAATTTAACGTTATTCACGTATATGTTCTCATTTTCAAATCAAGTGACTCAAAATCGAACATATATTGCATTCAATAACAATAAATAAAATCCAAAGCAACAAGGAAAAAATTATTTCAGAAAATTGGTCTTTGAGGCTTAACAATACAAAATAGCCCAAACCCAAAAACATGAGATGTACATATACAATTAAACATTAAAGAGAACCACAACAATTCTAAGAGAAGTTCAAATTCAAAATAAAGTAATCAAAGATTTTCTAAAAAAGGAAAATCACTCACAGCAAAAACAAACGAAGGAAAAAAAACCAAAATGGACTTCAAAAAATTTACCAGCTAAGAAAGAAAATTACCAGTTCATAGCCCAAGAGTTGAAACACAAAATGGACAGTGCTAAAAAAACATCTCTGCTCTAGCCTTCCTCTTTAGCTCCTCTAGTTGCTTTGATGATTCTGATCCTCGTGTGGTGTACCCAATTCCAAACCTGCAATAAAATCAGTGCAATTGAATAGGTGCTCAACAAAAAAGACATTGTGTCCCCATACCCATACTAAAGTAAATAGCAAAAATTATAATAAATGCAGAATGAATGCAGAAACATGTCAAAGTAGAAGAATTGTGATCATCCTATAATTGAAAATTACAAGATAGGGTCATCATCAATCAAGCTATCCATCAGATTTGGAATTTGAAACACACATAGTTATACGTGGTTTCATGCTTAATGGTCCCATTGAATACATAGTACAACAATCTATTTATTTGATTTGAGGGGATGGGATTTGGGAATAGAGGGAAAAATAGGAGGAAATAGAGGGAACCAATATATTCCATGAAGAGAGAATGTGTTGTACGACTTGAACATCTTTTCTCTTAGGCATAGGTGTTAAGGGTAGAATTTTGTTCACATATTAGATCTAGAAATTTACTGATCTTAAAAGCAATTTTTGTTTTTCCTCTACAAAAATATTGAGATTTATGCCGGAACATAATTGGTTTCTAAGATCACTTTTGGCTTCAAGCCTTTTATTTGTTAGTCCAAAAGGTCTCCCTCAATCCAACACACACTCCCCCATATAACCAATCATAAAGTTAAAAATTCTCCATTCCCTTCTAGTCTATTTTCCCTCTACTACTCTGAAATCGTACAGAACCAAAGAGAGTTCAGTTGTTAATTATATAATCCATGGGCACATGTAAACATACAATATAATGTTGCAGAACATCATTCGACATCATTCTCAATCCTTACGTTTTAATATTGAAAGAAAGGGAGAAGACTAAACATGATATGAAAATTCCACCATTTACGCTTAAACTCTTATCTCAGTATTCAAAAGCATATAAATCAAACTCAACGGACCAATATTAGGATCCTTTTCGGATTTATTTTCAATGAAACGTGTACCAACATCAAATAATTTCTAATCGACATTGAGAATTAGAGGCATATCTAATTTTTTTTTTTCATTTTAAGAAGATGACTAATTCAGAAAGAAATTAACTTGCCTCTGGTTTTGGATTTGAGCCAATGGACAATAGTTAAATCAAGATGATCTCCGACAGACGGTTGGAGAGAAAGCGATAGCGGCGTTTGGTGTAGGGTGGTGAAGAAAAAGAATGAGGGTTGATGATGGCCAACCCATCTGTTCAAACGTCGACTCTCGTTCTTCCCTTTGTGGGTCATCTGAGGATCCCAATTTTGTAGCTGATTTTGGGGAAAAATTTCGCATATTTGAGAGAGAATGGACCAAATTGGGGTTAGGGAAATGGCTGTCAACAGTAAACAGGATGAGTGATATACGTACAGCCACTATAGAAAAATCAGTTTGAACCAGATAAATGCAAATTATCGTCGCTGTGGGCCCGTGAGGAAAGAAAAATGAGGGTTTGCTATGCGAGAAGAGAAATAGAGGCGTTGCAAAAAAAGGAAAATTCTCTGCGCTGCGCGGAGAGAAGAAGAAAGTGTAAGTGTTATGCCCTAGGTCCAATCAACTTTGGACATAAGCACTTTTAATGTATATATAACCGATGCATATTTATGGCAAGATCTATTATTTAATTGAATTAATATTCTAATTAATTAAATAATAGAATCCGTAGATTAAGTCTTGGTGATTTGTTAATCACAAGGAGTTGTGATTGTGAGATACAAATTACGTATGACTGAATCTTAAATCGTCTGTGGTCATATGTAATAACGAGATACGGATATCGTTATTACGGATAGACCATCACGTGTGACATTTCTTACTTATGAAGTAAGTAGTTGATCTCACAAGTTAAAGTGTGGTGACACTTGAATGAACACATTGATGTTTTGTTATAGAACAAACATTGGAGACCTGCTGAGAGATTCCACATGGATAACTATCTGAGTGTCAGTGGTTAATCTCTAACGTTCGGTAGTGGAATTGGTCCTTTGACTTGAGGTCATCATAGTGCCTTATGTGAGGACGGTCATGCTTTGGTGATGTCGGATGTTGCTCTGTCAAAGGTCGCTAATACGACATCGTTCGGGTATGTCAAGAATCATATGAAGATTGTGAATGATCAATAGAGAATTCGTCACTCTTAGATAGTAAGAGATTATGATCTACATTTCATCCAGTTAAGTTGATAATGAAATCATTGGCCAAGGTGAACTCATAAGTCGGAAAAGAGTTTTCGACTTACATTGTACATAACAGTAGGTTAAAGATATGATCGATTAATTGAGATTGAAATACGGTCCATATCTGTATTGAGAGGATCATATTACGAAGGGGCCTCCCCCCGTACGGATTAATAGTTTCTCGATAAACGCAACAAAGTTGGTTTTGTCATGTCAAGTGACATTTCCCGTACATGTTATTGCTATGACACATCTTGTAGATTGTCAATCTGGGACAACGAATGTAAATTGATGATAAATTAAAATGGGTATTTTAATTTATCAGTTTTGATTAGATCAAAATAATAATTCACGTCGTTAGACATCGTGATCGGGAACCTAATGGGTCACACACAAAAGAGAATCAGAAGAATGAGATTTACCAATTAATTAATTGACAAGTGTTGGATAATTAATTAATTGGGTTGCTTATTAATAGGCCCGAATTAATTAATTGGATTAATTAATTCATGGACCGGATTTAATTAATTTGATTAATTAAATATTGGACCGGGTTAAGTTAAGAGATGGGCCAGCCCGTTTGGACTTATATTAATAAGCTGTTAGGGTTTGAAAACCATCAGAGAATTATTTCATTATTCTTGCTAGCACGAGAAAAGAAAACCCTAGCCGTCATTCTTATTCTCTGTGTGGATCACCATTGGAGGCTGGACAATTGGACAGCTTGGATTGTAGATCGTGATCATTGGAGTTCGTGAATCAGCAAAAGAGTTTGCAGAATTCATCAAGGTATTATTTCTATCACAGTTTCTATCTAAACATAAAGCAGATCCTTGTTTGGGAATCGAAATTTGCTTTACTTCCGCTGCGCATGATTAAGTAGGTTCCCAACAGTGGTATCAGAGCCTACTTTGTGTTTGTTAGAAATTGTTTTGCATCATGTTTGAACAATCAAACGTTGATTGTTGATTTTTGTTTCTAGCAATATTTCGAAATCTGTTCAAAAATAATAAATAAATAATATTAAAAAAAGGAAGAAGAAGGGATTGGAATGTTGAGGCGGTGGCGGAGAAACCACCGTCCGGGCGGCACGAACCGGCGGAACGCACGGCTGCGTGCCGCCACGGCGTGGTTGCAGCAGCGGGTCGCTGCTGCGCGTCGCTGCAGCAGCGACAGCCGCTGCTGCAGCAGCGGCGCTGCCCGTCGCTGCAAGTTGCAGCGACGGGCGCCGCTACAGGTGATGGGCAGTAGCGTGCGGCGCTACTGCCATGGCCAGCGGTGCGTCCCGCTGTGTGACAGCGGCGGCGCACCGCCGTTTCTTCATAGAGGAACCGCAGGCGCCGGACTCCAAGAGAAATGGGCGGTTTTTCGATTCTAGGGTTTTCAGACGGTGGATGGGTTTGGAGGCGGGGGCCTCTAATGCAATTTCTGAAATTTCAGGCCCCCGCCTGCAATTATGATAATGGGGTCCTTTTGCAATTTTTAAATGGAGGGTCTGTCATGCAATTTTCGAAATTGAAGGGCTGCCTTTTTAATTTTAAACTTGGGTCAGAATTGCAATTTTCAAAAGAGTTTTTGAATTTAAATATTAAAATGGTTTTAAATTTGATTTTAAAATGGGTTTGACCTAAAATCTTAATTTTGACCCGCTTAAAATTTTATTTTAAATTGACGACTTTTTATATTTTCGTTAAAATCGGATTTTAACTTAAATATTAAACATTGACCCTAAATTGAATTTTATTTTAGTTAGGAATTTTATCCTAAATTAAAATGTTAATTCAATTTGAATTAGAGTTGGACTCTAATTTAGTGTTTGATTAAAATTTGATTTTAATTAAATTACCCACCCTAATACTTTCTTGAAATTAGATTTGGACTCTAATTTGACATTTTTAATTGAAATTTGATTTTAATTAAATTGTCTCGCCCTAAAACTTTTCTTAGAATTAGAGTTGGACTCTAATTTTGTATTTAATTAGAATTTGATTTTAGTTAAATAAGTTCGCCCTAATATCTTGGAATTAGAGTTTGACTCTAATTTTGTATTTATTTAAAATTTGATTTTAAATTAAATTTAATCGCCTTAAGTTTTGAAATCAGAGTTGGACTCTTATTTGATATTTAATTAGAA
>JAGHKM010000127.1:0-33133 GCA_019097785.1 Fraxinus excelsior
CACCGATAAATGTGCACGTTATATTCAAATCAATACGTGCCGTGTTATACTCGTGAAATCGAAATAGAATTCGACTTACCGAAATCTGATTTGAGAAGATAAAATAGTGATTTACCGACTTCGAATATAATAATATGGATTCTTCACTTCCCAATATGAGTGAACGCACGTTGTTCTTCAATTCAAACCTTAGCATGAAATCAAAAGAATATTAGTTACTTTCCGAAATCAAAATACTAAATTAGAATGAAATCGGAAAAAGAAAGAGGAGATGCAAGTGATGCGATCGGTCGAGGCAAGTGTTTGACACTTTGTCCTTAAGATGAATTTGCCCCGCATCGGTGCTAACGGTTTCTTGACAATCATCCTCCAAGATACAACGACCACGTCTAGCCATAGGAGCACTCCAAATGACTTAGACCAACGAACTCGAACGGAATTCTCTCTCTACCATAACCATGATTTTGATGCAAGAAAAATCACTTCTACAAAGTGTTTTATGCAAAACTAAAGTAAAACATGAAATGGAATGATATGGAACTATCAATTGAATTTGTTCCACTTCTCATTATTCCATATCAAATTCAAACATGTGGGATCCCTTATATAGTAGTTGGAACATCCATACCAAGAGACACATCTCTTAGAATTTATATCTCTCCATAAAGAGACACAATTACATCTCTACATAAAGAGACAATTATTGAAAAATAATGTCAAAAGTCATGATCTCCAAGAGTCATGATCCATATGAAAAGACACATCTTTTCATCTACATATTTTCTAGAATATTTCACAATATTCCATATAATTTTTCAGCAATTCAAAATTTGGCTTAATTTCTCATTCACCAAATAACACATTTCCAACAATCCCCCACATGAATGAAAAATTAATGCAAATGACTATGCAGACACTAGTAGAGAGAGGACGGAAAAAACACTGCATCAGAGAAGGTAGCTTTTGGCCTTGAACCTCCCTTAGTGAAATACTATCGGACTTACTGGCTAATTGGTGAACGTGATGTCTTGAACCATTCAGCCATTGGTGTAAGCCAAGACAACAGTACTCACACAATGTCTTCCCTAAACCGTTCATGGTTCTCACTGTTGTGTTCATTTTGGCCCTGAACAACTCTTGGATTTCATAAGTGCTTTAGAGAATTTAAGCCTTTGAAACATTCTCATAGAAGCGGCCCCACTTCACACTTATATAGGTGACCTCCTATTAAGAGTATTCTGCCATACTCCACTTGACTGAATCAAGCTATAGGAATCATTAAAAGTGTATCTTAACCTTTCAATCATTCGGCAGAAAGCACTTTAATATCATAGGAATGAGTTAGGAAATAATTTCCTAAGTGCTTCATGGAATCTTCATGACTTAGTTTTCCCTTTGAACCAAGATCTTGGGATCTCCAGTCAACAATGTAGGGTTACCATCACAAAGACTCTTACGTCGTAGGCTTTAAGCTCATTCCCTCGATATGCAGTATTATTGATCTCTCGGTAAATCTCTAAAGGTACCACGAGTTTACACCATTGAGATCGACTGCTTAATGGTATTATGTCTACGACTTATACGTCTAGACTTACCATTACATGTGACTTAGTATCTCATCAAATATAACTAATCAACGATTGATTGATTTAATAGATACAACATGTCACCACCAAGAAATCCTCTCATGAAGCTACATGCTTCTAACTAGCTTTATCTAAAGCTTTATAAATTCCAAACAATAATATTAGAGGATTTCTATCACACACTACACTAGTCAATCACTTTTACTAGTGGATTTCAGAAAGATGGGTATTCAATATCATTATTGAAATATCACAATGCGTTTCAACTTTATGAATATTCTTCAAATATTCTAATTGATCTTGCATATCCAAACAAACACCATAATTGGCTTTTATCCCATTTCATCCACTTTAGACTTAGTGTATATCATCCTTATAATCAATATAAAGGTTTTCTATCCTTTCCACCTTTATAGATACATTTCTATGATTATAAGCAGGGCCGTACCTGTGTTTCGCGGGGCCTGAGGCGAAGTTCAAAATTTGGGCCCTTAAGTTAGACAATCCTGATATACATTGAGTTCGTGTGGTAGCCGAACATCCATGGTGGATATGTTGGCCAGTATCTGCAGCCAATTTATCATACACACATTTTATTCATCAGAGAATACTGTGATGAGAGGGAAAATATCAAAGCTTGAAAGCACTACAAAGTAATGAAAGATGGCCACCTACCCGTCGTTAAGACATGGACGCTCATCTCGATTCCTGATGGTAGTTTTGTCCGAGCTTAGGATGAAGCAATAGGGACATTTGTTGGTAGAGTAAATAACTAAATACAAAACAAATTACACGCTTCACATGCTCAGCTAGAATAAATAATACACACCTTGAACATTCCTTCAAGTTTATTTGTAATACCCATATGAATTGTGTTGAGTGAGATGCAAATTTTTTTGTAGAGAAAGACTTCGAAAAGGCAAAAGGCACTTACCTTAGTAATCATGGACTTCTATGCATCAACAGAGGCGCTTTTCCTGCCACACGAGCTCAAACCTAGAACACAATGTCACTTAGAATTGCACATCTAATTAAACCAAACCCAGAACATTAACTATACTTATTCAATTTACAAAATTCCATTAGAGATTACATTACCAAAATTGAACAAAACAATCAACATGAGCATATACTACGTCAAAAACGTTGCCATCATACTACGTTTCATCTAATTTTATCCAATTCAACATATAAAATATTATTGTCAACGGATCAAACTACTGTATTTAAGTTTGTGCATTATTTTCCATGAAAAGAATATCCCTTTCAGAAGAAGTAATGGACATAATGCATGGTGGAATATTTGGTCAGGTAAATCATAAAGGGTCCTTTTCAACAAAAGAATCTCCGTTAGCCAGCCATCTGAGACTTTCTTTAATCCAACTTGCTCATCTTTACAACTTTTTAATTGCATGAATCAATTATATAAATTGAATATTTAAATTCCTAAAACAGTAATTTAGCGTAAAATCATTGATCAACAGTGGAAAAATATAGTGGGTGGGCGATTCAAACTTTTGATAGGCCAAAATAGAATTGAACAAGAAGGGTAAAAAAAAAACCGAGTTGATGACTCTTGGATGGCCAAACGGCTAAGCCAAAGTATTGAAAAGAATACTGAGATATTCACATTAGTCGTCGTCCGTCGAAGATGAAATATTATCATTTCTGTACCAAATGTAAAGAAACCCGTCTTCATCCTTGTGTTCCTCATAAATTTTCGAAATCAATGAACCTGTGAGCACAAAGATATACCAATATCACGAAAGTGTTTAAAGTAAAATGTTAAAGTTCAAAATACGAAATGCTAGTCACCGGAGGGAGGCAGGATGTTCTCGACAAAGGCAAATATAATCTTTTTACCTGTGGCTGCAGAAATTGAGAGTTTCTTCCTCCCTTCAACAATTTCGTCAAAAAAATCATCAAGTTGTCCAATGATATTCTCAGTTCCAACCCTTAAAATCCCAAAACAACCCTTCAAATTTTCAGCTCTTTCTTTAATTCCAACTTCTGATTCCCATTCTACCATTCCTTGTGAACATCTCTCCACTGGAGGTAAGTGAAGGAACGGACTGAAGGCTAGGTTTAGGTTAAAAAAAAAAAAAGGGCCCGAAAAAAATGGGCCCCTAAAAAATCTGGGCCTGAGGCGGTGGCCTCTTGGGCCTCCCCTCAGGTCCGGCTCTGATTATAAGGTATTGAAAATTGTAACTTTTAACATAAGTTACCCCCACAATTCCTCAATTAGGAATGCATGTGCAATCTAGTAAAGTTGCATCCACAAGTTTTGAACTTTACATATAAGTTCGCAACCATTAATGTTAACCCCCACATTTTTGGGTTATACTTTTGAACTTAGAGTTCATCAACTCTCTCATAGTTCAATTCATTTATCGAATAGATAATGTCCATATCGAATGCTTCATGAAAGTTTAAGTACTTTCAAAGTGGTCATCAATCCACAATTTATTTCAATTGAAATAGTATACAATGTACTTCAATCCAACTATCTTTTAATTTGATCATCCAAATTAAATTAAGGTCATCACATAGACCAACAATATTTTCAAACATATACCAATTTAATTGGTTCCACGATTGAAATCAAATTCAACAATGAAGAATACTAAACATCTTGATTTACAAGAGTTGCAACTTCTCCCAACATATATCACATTTGTGACATTTCACGAGATAGTATTATTTCATGTTAAATAATACTTATTCACCATATTCAAATTTAATGAACGAATCATCCATCAGTTGTGTTTTAAAAAAAAAAACTCAACGAGAGGACGCACCTCTTCGAATTAATCTCTATGAAGAGATACACCAATTGAAAATTAATCATACCAAAGGTCATGATTTCTCATATGAAAAGACATATATTTCCATCCAAATCGATTCTAGAATATTTCATAATATTCTACGAATTCCAAATAATTAAGTGGCTTAAATCTCATTATCAAATAATGATTTCCACTTAATATAATTATAACAAATCGCATTTTGTCATATTTGCATAAATCATCTCATTTAATTTCATCAAATTAATTGAGGCTATCATCATTAATATAATTTCTCATATTCCAATAAAAGGAATTTATTCCATCTTAGTCAACACATGTCGTGACTAGGAATATCAATATCATGTGAAATTCACACACTTCCACATTTAGAGATATCATCATTGATCCCAATCTCGATCAATTAAATAACCAAGACCAAATGATCAACCATTGATTTGGTACAAAAGACCAAAACGTATATTCATTATTTTATGTAATAAACATCAACAATAATATTTCCATTGCAGTTATAAAATGAACAGTCATCGAAACCATAAATTAGACAACTTTCCATACTCATTGAATACCAAGAGACTATCACCATCAACCAAAGTTAGTACAATTTTCAACATGAAAACATGCATCCAAAACACGACAATGTTTTATTTTGGCATGTAAACTATATTTGCAATCACGTGAACATATGCATTTTAAAACCAGAATATACAAATTTTGACCAAAAGTCATGTGACAATTCACCATTCCACATTATAGTAAAGTATGCATTTAATTTATATATTCTTTTAATTAGCAGCCTCCGTTTGATCATTAAAGTATAATACACGCCACATATTTTAATGTCCATTAAGTGACTTTTGTCTTTTTCATATATCAAAATTAGACTTAATATGTATTCAAACTCACGTAAATTATGTAACCAAAATCAAACATGCACAACAAAATTCATCTTAAGATTGTTGGAGATATTACACCGATAAATGTGCACGTTATATTCAAATCAATACGTACCGTGTTATACTCGTGAAATCGAAATAGAATTCGACTTACCGAAATCTGATTTGAGAAGATAAAATAGTGATTTACCGACTTCGAATATAATAATATGGATTCTTCACTTCCCAATATGAGTGAACGCACGTTGTTCTTCAATTCAAACCTTAGCATGAAATCAAAAGAATATTAGTTACTTTCCGAAATCAAAATACTAAATTAGAATGAAATCGGAAAAAGAAAGAGGAGATGCAAGTGATGCGATCGGTCGAGGCAAGTGTTTGACACTTTGTCCTTAAGATGAATTTGCCCCGCATCGGTGCTAACGGTTTCTTGACAATCATCTCCCAAGATACAACGACCACGTCTAGCCATAGGAGCACTCCAAATGACTTAGACCAACGAACTCGAACGGAATTCTCTCTCTACCATAACCATGATTTTGATGCAAGAAATAATCACTTCTACAAAGTATTTTATGCAAAACTAAAGTAAAACATGAAATGGAATGATATGGAACTATCAATTGAATTTGTTCCACTTCTCATTATTCCATATCAAATTCAAACATGTGGGATCCCTTATATAGTAGTTGGAACATCCATACCAAGAGACACATCTCTTAGAATTTATATCTCTTCATAAAGAGACACAATTACATCTCTACATAAAGAGACAATTATTGAAAAATAATGTCAAAAGTCATGATCTCCAAGAGTCATGATCCATATGAAAAGACACATCTTTTCATCTACATATTTTCTAGAATATTTCACAATATTCCATATAATTTTTCAACAATTCAAAATTTGACTTAATTTCTCATTCACCAAATAACACATTTCCAACATTAAGACCAAGGTGGATTACACAAGATTATTAAAAAATATTCATCACTTTTCAAGATTCAAATCAAGAAAATGATTTTTTCCACTCCCTTCATTATTTATTCTTTCCGGGTGATTTTTTCCAATATTTCTTATATAATTTAGTCATTAGAATGTTAGACTAGTTTTTCTATTGTATTGGTTGAATGATGAACACTATTATATATTTGTTTTGATTTAAAACTAGTAATTTAATTATTTCTTGATTTTCTTGATTGATTTTGCATACCCATTGCAATATTTAATTGATTGATCACCAATTGAATAATTAATTGCTTGTAGTATTGGAAGACTCACAATAAATTTAGAATGCAACAAAATTAATATATGTAGATAGAATTAAGAATAATCTTTATCACATATGCAATCACACATAAATAATCTATAGTTTATTGCATGTTGATTATATGAGTTCAACTAGGATTATGATCGGATTATGATTAGAATAGACTTATTTTGTTTTGGAAAAGAAAATTAAATATACTAACATTATCGATTGTCAGAAAGCATGAAATTGACTAGATTACGAATCAAGAATTGAAATAAATGACAATAGGGGGATTCAAAATCCAATACAATCATTTACATATTTGACAAAATATTTTTATTGTTTCCTTAGTTTAGAATTAGTATAAATAACAACAAAATCACATCTTTTGTGTCACGAACATCGAATTTAGTAGTAACTAATGAATTAGGATTAAACATTATTCATCGTGGGACAATAACTCACAACTCACTTTATTATTACTTGTCAACGATCTCATACACTTCTGGGTTTCAACCGAACAAGTTTTTTGCGCCGTCGTCGGGGAATAACAGATTTAATTTTAGTTTAGTAGTTTATATTAAGTTCAATTTTTTTTAAAAAAATAATCTTGTTTTTTGTTCTTTTTAGGCTTTAATTGAGATACCTAATCTTTTATAGTTTCACTCTTTGAAGACCTCTACCGATTTATGCAAGTTCTTGACACGATCGAGATTCTCCCTATAGATCCCGAGATCTAAGGAACTTTCAAGCAACACATAAGAGAATATAGAAGAGCTAGGGTATTGGCTAGGAATCAAAATCAAGTTCAAGATGCACTATAGGAAGCAACACTTCCAGTTGAGCAACCATTTCCTGCTCAGCCGATATTAGTGGGGAATTATGTTAATCCAATGTCAGCTCTTGTTCAACTTCCGATCATCTATTCACCCTTCGAATAAACTAACTTCCACATTAGACTAGATGTCATAATCCTCTTTCAAAATTATCATGACATCGGGTTCTGCGGAAAGATCGCATAGGATCCTCATGAACACGTATGTTGACAAATCAGAGCAGTGCTACATTGCTAGGGCCAACATATGTTTACATATGCATTATATTCTCTCTCTTTTTTCTCACTATGAATTCATTCTCGAAAATCAAGCATTATATTACATATGCATAATATCTTTACTTACTTTTAGATTTATAGATTATTCATTTTTTTTAATCTCTTTGAGCCCCTAATCCTACCGGTGCGTATCATATGAGCTCAAAATGAATGCCTATGAAAGCACGCGCGTTAATCGATTTTAATTAACTAGTTTAGACTCTTATGTAATAAGCGGTGGGATCGCTAAATTAACAATTAAAAGTAACAAGTCACTTTTTAATTGTTTCCAAATGATTATTTAATTACGTCAATTTATCATATATATATATATATATATATTCAATTACCACAATTTGTAATACGAAAGGAGTAAAGAACACTATAAGCCTATTTGGGAGGGCTAAAAAGTCGATTAAAATTGAAAATATAGTCGTTATTGGGTCTCACTCGTTTAATAAAAGTCAACGATAACGGCTAGTTATTCAATTTTAATTCGATTTTAATCTCTACCAAATGAGCTCTATATTGGTCATGGAGAAATCCCAACTGGACAAACTCTTGAGCAATTTTCCAGTCAGTAACCCACTATAAATCGAAGCAAACTTATAATATGATCTAGACCCATCTACCCCGTAATTTTTTTTTTACCTCAATTCCTGCAATCTCACTTAATCCTACTCGAGTTGTGTTCTATTAAAACAAATCACAACTCATGGTTTATATCTTAGCCCTCTTGCACTGCGGGCTTCTGACACCAGGTCTCGACTCCTAGTATCTATCTCACATTAGTCCTGAGTTTGTGCTTTTATAACAGTTCCCGATCCCTGGTATCAATTTGTCTCTGGGATTAGGTGGTTTGGCGTTTGATTAAAAAATATTGTATGTTTTGATATTTGGTTTAATGTGAAACAATATGAGTAGATTGACAATCAAAGTTTGGATGAATTTATGGCTCAAATAATATGGTGGTGAATCTTTGAATCAATGAATGTGTTTGGATCTTCAAATGAACGATCTCTATAGAAAAATATGATTCAACACACTTTTGGACTTGGACGTTTATATGGTACGATATATATAGAAGAAAGTGTTTGGGTTGAAACGGGATGTAAATCACATGTTTTAAAGTAAGCAGGATTCTAGATATCGACTCGTCACTCTAGTGCTAGTCAGTCTAGCACTAGGCAGATGACAGTGATTCTGCTCCTATCGCTCGAGTGTCGGCCAGTGAAGTTGCGTCATACTCGATTTCAACTTCTTCAAGTTTAAACTTTGATCTTTTTTTGGATTTGACTTCTTTTTGGACTCTATCAATCCCATACTAATTTACCATAAGTTGGATCTTTCTTTTAGTTGTTGAATCTCTCTTTGATTGATCAATGTGTGATAATTAGCTTTTCTAATCCTAATTTGACATTAATTAGGAAAGAATATAAATCTAATAAATTATAATTTTTGTCCTAGAAAATTGCACATTACAAATTAAACTTTACAGCCTACAAAAACAAGTGCGTTATGCCAGTTTTTTAGTGGATTCATCCTAATCGCTACAAGACACAATATTGTGTCCGTCCTAGTCACTCAACAACTTGGAAGAACTCAAAATCATAAACACTGTAATTTTCTACGCACGCTTGACTATAATTTCGATACATCTCTCATTTACATTTTCTATTCTTCGGAGTAGTTTTTACCCTTTTTTTCAAAAATGTCATTAATCACATTTTTAACCTCACAAACTTCATTATAATTCCTAAAAATCCTCGAAAAAATCCTAATTATCAAAGAAAATTCTAGAATGTTACACGATTGTTCTCGACTTCACATTAAAATAATTTTAATTCATTTTTCTTTCTTTCTTATAGTATCCATAGCTATTCAATTCACATACAAAACATTATTGTAAAAAAATCCTTAAAATAACATCAAAGACGGTAAACAGCTACTCGTCTTGAATCTAATCTTCCACACACTTGATTCTTCCAACAAGAGTAATGCAGCAGAGTTCTTCTCTAAAACAAGTCATCATCGTATTTAAATATTAAAATATATTCAGTAGCAAATGTATTATTGGAAACAATTATATAAAAAGAAGTCAAAATCATCACTCAAACTTGACAACACAAATCAACTAGAACAACTAAACTCAGAAGAGACAATAGAAATGGCACCAAGGAAACCTTTGGACCAACTGCAGTTGAGACAAGTACTAATACAATATCTGTCACTATAGTAGTAAACGTGATAAACAAAAAAGGGAGCAAAATTTTATGCCAATAGATGGCAAGAACTTATTTTCACCAAGAAAAAAAAAAAAAGTTCCATTCTACTCTCTCTATAGACAAATACTCCGTGGTTGAGCAAGTACGATCCTCTCAATACAGCAAAATGATAAGAAATAGCGTGGTACAGAAGCTTTGGAACCTGATAATCTTGGCAGGTTATTTGTCACTGGTATCGGGTATATGAAGTCAATTACCTTTGCTCTTTCCATATGAAAGATTTTATTGTTTATTTTTTCGGCTTATAAAGACTTATCCATGGTTACTTTCATGGCACAGAGCTATACCTCAAGGGGTTCTGAATGTATTTTATACATTTGCCTCCCACATTTAAGCTTCCATTTATGACTGTTTACAGGCTTGAACATGAGTTCTGATTCAATCTCAGATTTAAGTGAAAACTGCAGTCTCTTTAGGTGTCCGATGCATTTCTTATGTTCAACTAGAGTGGAGCTAAGGTTATTATGCACGTCAGGACCAAACTTCCTCTCGTAAGGAGACTGCCATTTTGCTTGCAAATAAGCCAAAGATCTCCAGGGAGGTAGAGGCATTGAATTCTGCTTCAAAGAAGATCTAGCAGCTTCGACCATTACCTGAAGGTATTGTTTAAGCTTGGTAAAAGTGCCCACATAAATGACTGGAAGAGAATTCAATATACTGTCATAGGATTCAACAGCTCTAGCAATCTCGAAGTGACTCCGAAAATCTATGTCAATAATCAATCGGCATCCAGAATCATTATAGCCAACAATATCAATGTATTCATGATCCCCTGAATATGAAGTTAAGAAGTATTGTATCAGAATTTTAACGAAAGACCATACTCCAATAAGTAAGATGCAACTCATTAGGCAAGGAATCAAAGCCAAAAGATATGTTGACCAATCCCCAATAACACAACACACAACAAAAAATCCCACTGCCCAAGTCTACAGAACTGTTTCTAAGCACTCAGGGGTTTTCCTCTGGTGAGGTAATGCTACATAATAACTATATTACACGTTAATTTCCTTTCCATGATTATCAAAGAAATGAAAAAATTACTGCCTTAATACGAATTAGCTTGCTGATTTGCCAAGAGCAGATCTGCTTTTTATGACAGGTTACTAATCTTATTGTAGTCGCACTCAAATACGCTAAGTTGACAGAAAAGATTATTTACCTCCAGGAACCTTGCCGCTCCCTTGCCACCTGGATGTACACACACCAGCATCATAACCAGAAAGCCTCAGAAGCTTCACCAGCGAGAACCTGATGCAGCTAGCATTACAAAGACCTGATTTCACATTGTGAAGATCTCTCTCAGTGATCGAAAGCGCAAGTGAGTTCACCGCCGACAATATGTCATGCTGATGATGATCCACCACCAACTTGTGATACTGAATGATAACATCAAACTCGTCAGAGTGAGAATAAACAAACTATTTAATGATAATACTTGTTTGGCATGTTTTGAAAATATAAGCATTTTTTGTCAAACCTACTTTTTATCCACACATTTTGTGGGATCTACAAGAACTACCCACTTATCCACTACCGTTTATTAAAACCTACCGTACTTTTCTTTACAGTAGAAGAAAAAGTCAAGTGATACAACAAAATGACAATGCAAAGACATGGATGCAAACTTGACTCATTTACAACACAACACCTACTAGCCAAGATATTGACCATATTTTGCACTTTTCTTTATCGCATAGATTATAAAAAAAAAATATTAAGTTGTAAAACGTGTTGCATTACCAAAATCTTCTCTGTGGAGAGAGACGCTTTGACTATAAGCTCAAAGGAGTGTTTTTACAGAAAGATGTAACTTATGTACCATAAGTATGCATTAAACTATTCCGAAGACAAGGAAACTGTAAATGCAATTCTTTCAAAAGATAGGAACGAAAGGAAAGTACTCTCTCTCTCTCTGAAATCATTTACATTGAAAAAAAAAGGGAACATACTTCTGCTCAGCCTATTCTACTTTGTTATTTACATAGTCTAGATCATCAACTTGGAATATGTAGAGAAAACCAATTTAAAAGTTTCCCATTCTAACATTTTTCGGATATTAGTAGCGTTATAAAATAATTCATAAAAATAAAATGCACACATCCCAGAGCAGGTGTCCTGGTCTTAGAATTTCAGAGTTCCTTCCAGAATAACAATGAAACAAGAGGGCAAGTCTCAACTGTTCATTTTCACTCTCACTGCAAGCTTATGCTCAATAGGATAAAATTAAGTAAATCTTTTCCAACCTTTGAGGGTAAATATGGTGGCTTCTTTCCAAATTATTACCAAATATAAAACATTATAAAAGCCCCATAAAGACCAAGAAAATGATAGGATAATAAGAATATAAATCAGAATACGCAATTCCAAATTCATATCAAGAGATTAACAAATTACGGAAAAGAAAAGAGAGAAAAGGGCTTAACAGAGATTTTCTCAGCAAGCTGCGCAAGATCGGAGAGGGCAGAATCGCTATCGCTGCTACTTGAATACTCGGCCCCACCACTATGTTCATTCTCCAAGAAATCACTCACCATTATTGCCAAATCCAGCTCGCTTTCCTGGCTGAAACCACCGCCTCCGCCACTGCTGCCCGCCGCCAGGTTGGCCCACGGGTCACCCATCGGAGTTATAACTCTACAGTCCATCCCACACCAACACCAAAAAGAAAGCTAGTATTTAAATACTCTTTAACAATTTTAAACTTTCCAACAGAAAAATGAAAAACCAAAACCCTATTGATAAAATTTATTTAAATTTTCGCTATAAAAATCGATGTTCGAAATTCTCCATTTTCGATCCGGAAAAAAAATCTATCAGAAAAAAAAAATGCAGTTCGAAGAATTAAGACAAGGAAAAATTATAGAATTCCGTGTGAATCAAATTTCAGAATTTCTGAATTTTATTAATCTATTAAACAAATAAACCATTTGATTAGATGAAAAACAAAAAAACAAAAACAAAACTTTCAGCCGAACAAGCTGTCAAACGACATGAATTGTGTTCTTGAATTATGCTTTTCCAAGACAAACAATTAATGAAAAAAATCGAAACATACTACAACTTAACCAAGAAAACAGAAAACAAAATTGAACTAGAAATGAGAATGGAAGGGTTTTTTCATGGGAATTATGAGGACAAAATAGGGATTTTTTTATGATCCAAATGGGTGAAAAGAAAGGGAACGAGAAGTTCCGTCCGTTGCCAGCCAACCCAAGGGATAAAGAAGAAAGAACATCCGTCGTAGAGATATTTATATATTTGTTTTTTCCTGTGCGCGCAAAATGACGATAAAGGGCTTGGCTTGTGGGTATTTCGTAATGAGCAAGTAAACATGTCTCCTATCACGGAAATTCCGTGTGGAATGGATGAGGTGAAAATTTGATGAAATGAATGTGGACGGTACTCAGGGAATATTCGCTTTTTGTTCGTTTGATTCATTTATTGCTATGCCCCATTATAACGTTTTTCAATTTTGGCATAAAATTTGTGATTAATTTTGTATTGCACCCGTTTCATCCCATCCCGTCCCGTCCCGTCCCGTCGTCATCTCGAACATAGTTGCAAGAAAAATTTAGTTTTGTTGAGATGAGAATGTGAAACTAGTCGTTCTTTGTGCAGTTATTGAGTGTGAATTAATTTCGATTCAGTTGCAATTCAAATAAAATTATAAAGTATTCACTCTTTTTTCGAATATTTTTGTTTGAGAAGATTAAAGTGGGAAACAAAGTCTATATTCATTCATCGAGATTTCTTAATTATTTGATCTAAATTTCGAGCGGACAAGAATTTTATTCATCAAATTAATCCATCTTCTATTAAAAGAGGCAATCTCTCATTTATTATTCATTCAGGACGTATTTATTATTTCCCATTTTATCCCACCATTTCATGTTTTTTTTCAATTTTATCCTTATCCTTAACCATTGATTTGTGAAACAATTTCCATCAACAGTTTATCAAAATAAAAGGGCATTATAGACACAAAAAAATAAAAGGAAAAGTCAATTTTAGTGTGCGCAAGGAGAGAGAAAATGTTTATCAAAATAAAAGGGATTATAGACACACACAAAAAAAAGGGAAAAGTCAATTTTTGTGTGCGCACGAAGAGAGAATGTTAAAAAATACAGGCAGAAAACGTGCGCGCACGGGGAGTAGTGAGTTATTTTTTCCCCGATTAATCTTTTTTTTAATAGCCTCAAAAAACGAAATTCTATTATTCATAAAACAAACATCATTTAAATACTGGAAACCCTAATTTTTTCCTCTTCTATTAAAAGAGGCAATCTCTCGTTTACTGTTCATTCAGGACGTATTTATCCTTTTCCATTTTATCCCACCATTTCATTTTTTTTTTTTCAATTTTATCCATATCCTTAACCATTGATTTGTGAAACAATTTCCATCAACAGTTTATCAAAATAAAAGGGCATTATAGACACAAAAAAAAGGAAAAGTCAATTTTAGTGTGCGCACGGAGAGGGGAAATGTTAAAAAATAAGGCAGAAAACGTGCGCGCACGGGGAGTAGGGAGTTATTTTTTCCCCGATTAATCTGATTTTTTTAATAGCCTCAAAAAACGAAATTCTATTATTCATTAAACAAACATCATTTAAATACTGGAAACCCTAATTTTTCCCTCTTCTATTAAAAGAGGCAATCCCTCGTTTACTGTTCATTCATGACGTATTTATCCTTTCCCATTTTATCCCACCATTTCACGTTTTTTTTTTTTTCAAATTTATCCCTATCCTTAACCATTGATTTGTGAAACAATTTCCATCAACAGTTTATCAAAATAAAAGGGCATTATAGACACACAAAAAAAAAAAAGGAAAAGTCAATTTTAGTGTGCGCACGGAGAGAGAAAATGTTTATCAAAATAAAAGGGATTATAGACACACAAAAAAAAAAGGAAAAGTCAATTTTAGTGTGCGCACGGAGAGAGAAAATGTTAAAAAATACAGGCAGAAAACGTGCGCGCACGGGGAGTAGTGAGTTATTTTTTCCCCGATTAATCTGTTTTTTTTAATAGCCTCAAAAAACGAAATTCTATTATTCATGAAACAAACATCATTTAAATACTGGAAACCCTAATTTTTAAGTAAAAAATACTAAAATTGACATCCACTTAATTAAAACAATTGAAACGCAAAAAAAAAAAAAAAAAAAATCAATTGTCCGGTAGACTGCCTTAAACTACAAAAACAATTCAATTGTCCTGAAAACGACCCCAACCGGGTTCCCCCTATTGGGAGGGTCTAGAGCGCTACAAGACATTTCCGAAAACATATTATAATAGAAATTCTGACATTGGTGCAAAAAGTTATGCCCGTTTCTTTAAAACAACTCGTTTTTGTCAATTTTCGATCCAATTCATTTTCAAACTCTAACGTGAATTGTCCTACATCAATATATTTGTTAAAAGTGATTATTAATTCCTAAGGAAATTTTTTTTTTCACAATTGTGTATTAAAAAAAAAATTAAATTAAACTCCCCGTGCGCGCACGGGGAGATGAATTTTTTTTATTTTATTTTTTATATATCGAATATCATTACACAAATTATAAATACAAATTCATTTATTAATAATTTAACTCAAAATAATTAGAAAATATTCAATGTCATACATACATAAAAATCAAAATTCCTTTCGGGGGCGTTGCCTCCGAACCCTCATGAGGGACGCTGCCCCCTCGACCCCCGCGACCTCTCCCCGTCGGGGGCCACTTGTCAATTCAATCAATAAATATGTAACTTTTTCAATTTACTTCATATACTTCGATTATTTATTTTTATTTATTATAATTTTCTTTACTTGTCATATTTTTAGTCATTTATGATTCTATCAAATATTGAATTGTTTCCAATTTTTTTAGGTTGTAAGATATCGTTGTCAAATTAAAAATATTAAAATTTTCAACTTTAATCGAACTCTCACACTTCATTTCTTATTGTTCGTGAGGTAGTGAGATAGACTTTACTATTCTCATTAGTAAACAAAAAATTGGCTCCAACTTTTTGTACATATTTTTACTTTAATCTTATTTTCGTTCGTTAAAATTGTGCAAGGTCTGACTGCTATCCATCTCTCGAATTTTCTTCTCTTCGTTTTGCTCGGGTGAAAAGGTAAGAATTTCTTCTCTTCTAGAAATTTAGTTTTATTCAATAATGTTTAATTAGTCTTTACTTGTTGATAATAGCATATAAAAAATATTTTTAATTTTCTTCAGATTTCATTTCATCAATATTTGAGTCAGCGACTTCAATATTAATTACTATTGAATTAAATTTTACAATTTCGTTACTTGACTTTAAATTTATGCATTTTATAAATATTATATACTAGAGTTTTATGACTTTTATTCATCAATTTTATTTCACATTGTGCTACAGTTATTATTATTATTATTATTATTATTATTATTATTATTATTTGTTAGTTGTTTGACTAATAAAATATTTTCTATTTTATTCAGATAAGTGGTATATTTATTGTCCTCATGAGAGCTTGAGTTTACTAATCTTGAAAGTATTTCCGAAAGCACATGTAAATTTAGCATAGTTCATCACTACGTTAGTAAATACATTTTCTCAAATTAGCACGAAAAAATGTCAAGAGTTCTTTTATTTAGCTCACATTCGTACCTGCTGGTAGGATATAAAATAAATTTTACATCATGTCTCATGCGAAGAGAGGAGGGGAGGAAGAATGTGCTTTTATTACCTTCATGATTTTTGTTATCTAAGATTACAATTTTTTTTGCAATTCTTCAATGTTATTGGGTTTCATTTGCCATTCAATTAATATTATGTTCTTTCGTTATTAATTCCTATTTTCATAACGTTTGATAATAAAGTTCATAATTCTTAACTCTGGAAAAGCGAGTACATGAAAAAAATGCTACATTATGCATTAAATGTTTAAGAAGAATCCACCAAAAAATGAGATAAATATATTTTTTTAAAAACGCTAATATTACCTCCAAAATAATATGCAAGGGCAATGGACTAGTATAATCGTAAAAGTCCCAATATAAGTCACATTATGAATGTAACCTGACTGTACAATTACTTTTAGAATGGTCATGATTATAAATGTCACTTTAATTTTTGCTTATTTTTCACTTGGTCCCCATCTTTTATTCATATTATTATATTTAGCACGTCTTGTCCTTGATACCGATTTATGTTTCCGAGTAAAATATTTTGTCGATTTTTCTTTGTATTTATTGTTTATTTTGCTTATTTAAAAATATGAAAGGCAAATAATTACTTTATTCTCATTCTTCTGTTCGTTTGAGTCACATTATTTTTTTAATTATCATTCTTCTACTCATTTTCAATCACATTTTTTAATAAAATAATATTTTTCATCACATCAATAACTTTTCGTTCTTTTTCAACAACATATCCCTCATCACATCAAACAAAGAAAATACATTCTTGTGGAAATAATGTGCACCAAACAAGGGCTAATAAATTATTAATAGAATAATAAATGAACTATTTGGGGTTCGTTTGATTGCAATGGTGGAAAATAGGTGGAAAGAAAATGAATTTCAAAGAAAGTAATTGCCTAGAAATTATTTTTCAAGGAATTGTTAATTAAGTGTGTTTGATTGGTATAATTTTCCACCCAAAAAATTTTAAATTTTTGTGTTCGTTTGACTTTGTTTTACATGGAAATTGTCCATTAAAGTGATAATTTTTTCCACAATTGGTTATAAAATTTGTTTTCATTACCAAAAAGTAAAAAAAAAACGAAAAAAACACTTTTCTCTAAAAAATCATTTTTTTTTTCAAAATTTAGTATTCGTTTGACTTTGTTTTACATGAAAATTGTCTATTAAAGTGAAATTTTTTTTACAATTGGTTATGAAATTTGTTTTCATTGCAAAAAAAAAAAAAAAAAAAATTTAAATTAATATATATATATATATGTCAGAACCTGGAAAAGACTTTCCCACCATGGGAAGAAAAAAAAAATTTTGGCCAAATTTGTGCAATCAAACGCAACATTTCTTGGAATTTGTTGTGTATCAAACACAGCCTTATTTATTAATAAATAACCATTATTGACCAAATGAATTACTACATGTGAGTTTCAAAGAATTATAAATGAACAAATGAACTATCTTAAATAAAAGAATCGTAAATCAACGAGGAAAAAAATTGTTCAACTGGAGAATTTATTTTCGAAAATACTTCGTTACATTTATTTGTTTGATAAGATAAGATTTTCCACCGAAGTGTGAATTCCAAAGACACTCTCAAACTAAGAATTTTTTTTTAATGTTTTTGTTATAAAAAGAGAGAGAAAGAGAAGAGAATTAAAAAAAAAAGTCAATAAACTTTTGTGTGTATTATAATGAAAACCAAAACCCTATATTTATAGGACAGCAATAGGGATACATATGGTAATAATATTTAGGGCTGTAGGGTACAAGTGTCATTCACATTAAACCCTAATTTACTTTCATTTTACAACACTCCCCCTTGAATGACACATTACAAAATATTTGTCTCATTAAAACCTTGTTTGATAAAAATCCAATGGGACAAAAAGAACAAACGAAGGAAAAAGAGTACAGTTATTTCGGAGTATTAAATATAAATGCTGCCTCATTAAAACCTTGTTAGGAAAATCCAGTGGAATAAAACTTAAGCGAAGGAAAAAGAGTACAGTTACTTCCCCTGATGTTGATCACTGAAAATTTTTGAGTCGACGCATTCCAATCTCGTGAACCAATCATTGAATGTAGATGTTGGCAGTGTTTTTGTAAATAAATCGACTACATTGTCGTTTGAATGAATTTGTTGAATATTGATGTCGTCATTTTTCTGAAACTCGTGTGTATGAAATAATTTTGGAGAAATATGCTTCGTCTGGTCACCTTTAATATAGTCTTCTTTGAGTTGTGTAATACAAGCAGCATTATTTTCATACAAAATTGTTGAACTATCTTTTGTTGAAACTAATCTGCATGACTCTTGGATATGATGGGTCATGTTTCTCAACTATACACATTCTCGGTCTGCTTCATGGATTGCAATAATTTCAGAATGATTTGAGAATGTTGCTGTCAATGATTGCTCACATATCTCCATGATATAGCTGTTCCTCCACGTGTAAACACGTATTCTATTTGTGATTTAACTTTATGTGGGTCAGAGAGATAACCTGCATCTGCATATCTCACTAAAACAGATCCCGACTTTTGAGAATAAAATAATCTCAAATCAATAGTACCATTTAAGTAACGAAAAATATGTTTAACACCATTTCAATGTCTTTTTGTTGGTGTAGAGCTATATCTTGCAAAGAGATTTACAAAAAAAGTTATATCGGGTTGAATACAATTTACAAGATAAGTTAATGCTCCAATTGCACTAAGATATGGTACTTCAGGACCAAGAATCTTTTCTCCATTTTCGATTGGACGAAAATGATCATTTTTTACATCAAGTGATCGAATAACCATAGGTGATGCCAATGGATGTGCATTATCCATATAAAATCGTTTTAAGACTTTTTCTGTATATGTAAATTGATGAACAAATAATCCTTCTGAGAAATGTTCAATTTGCAACCCGAGACAAAATTTTGTTTTTCCCAAATCTTTCATCTCAAATTCATTTTTCAAATAATCTGCAGTTTTGTTGAACTCTTCAGAAGTTCTAATTAAATTTAAGTTATCAACATAAACTGCTACAATTGCAAATCTAATATTTGTTTTCTTTATGAAAACACATGGGCAGACATCATTTTTAATTGAGAACAAATATTCGCTAAGACGATTATACCACATGCGTCCAGATTGTTTCAATCCATACAATGATCTTTGCAATTTAATTGAGAACATGGTTTCCGGGTATGTATCATTTGTTTTACACACTTTAAATCCTTCAGGGACTTTCATATATATGTCATTATCAAGTGAACCATACAAATAAGCAGTCACTACATCCATAAGGTGCATATCGAGTTTTTGTGACACAGTCAAACTAATTAATAATCTAAAAGTTATGGTGTCCATTATGGGAGAATATGTTTCCTCATAATCAATTCCTGGTCTTTGTGAGAAACCTTGAGTTACGAGTCGGACCTTGTATCTTGTAATTTCATTACTTTCATTTCTCTTTCGTACAAAAACTCATTTGTATCCAACATGGATTATATTTTCAGGTGTTCGAACTACAGGTCCAAACACTTTTCGTTTCTCTAAAGAATTCAATTCCGCATGTATGGCTTCTTTTCACTTTGACCAATCATTTCTATTTTGACAGTCTTTAACAAACAGTGGTTCAATATCCTCATCTTGCATAATATCAAGAGTCACATTAAAGGCAAAAATAGTGTCTATAACAACATTATTTCGCTCCCATAATTTATGAGATAACATATAATTTATTGAAATCTCATTATTTTCAGACACTTGTGATTCTTCAGGAACCATATTTTCAATATTTGATTGATCAATTTTCTCTTCGATCGATATATTTCAACGAATTTATTTCGATTCCTCGCTATTCATAATATGATGCAGTACATCATGTGTAAAAGTGTTGTCGACAACTTTTTTTTTTATTTTTCGATTCTATTTCTTTTTCCATGATGACATAACTTATTGAGATATCTTAATTTTCATTATTTCAGGTACTTGAACCTCTTTTGGGGTTTTATAATATGTTATGTCTAAATATTCATTAAAAGTATATACCTCCTCAATAAGACAATCTTTACCAATTGCTCTATTTTCGTTTGGAGGACTTTGTAATATAATCGAATATTATCACGCTTCAGGCATGTCATAAATTTATCAAATATAATATTAGAGTCAATTCGAGTTGGAGCATTTAAAGTTGATGTGTGAAATATATTTGGTCAGTAAATGCATCTAAATAAATTATCTTTCGAACTTCTGATTTGAATTGTCTTTTGCGAGGATTTAGATATTGATGCATTTGTATATTATTTTCAACTTCTTAATTATTCCCCCTAATGCTGAGAGAATTGTCAAATCAAATTGACAATCATTTTTACAAATATCATCCATTTGGGATAAGGGTTCATGCTACCCATTTATTCTCAACATTTTCTTTTTTACTTTCCATCTCAATGCATTGTGGTGGATTAATTTTACATATACAGCACTATCAAAATAATTTGATGGAAAAATTAGGCTCTGACCATAAGCCAAATTATAATTAGGAGAACTATGATCTTGACATGATCTGTAATGGCTTTCCCTAAATTGAAGTGGAAAATATTCGGTTCTCAATTAAATTAATTGGAGACGTTTAACAAACAATAATGTTAAACCATTTATCGACATCTCAACTAACCACTTATTAAAAAGTTGAGATTTAGGATCACTAGTATTAAAAAGACACATTGTCTTAATTATATAATTTGAAAATTATGCTCATAATTTGAGTATCACTTTCGCAAACTTCAGGTTGCGAACACCATGCAATCATCTAATATTTGTATCAAATCTATTAGATACAAATAATATCTAGATGGTCAACGTGGAGGGTGACGGAGCCCCATATATCACCCTAATTAATTTTTAGAAATATATAGAATTCAGTCACTATTTTAATTATTGATGTATAATGATCAATTGTCGATAAATAGAACAAATAATATATAGGAAATCATTGGATTGAAGAATCTTCTGGTTCTTCGTTGAATATCCATTTGAATATTTAATTTCGCATCATTATTGATCCAGTGATGGTCCAGCTGGTCATGCCAAACAATAAAGTCAAATTGAACTTCTGGTTCAATATAAGATATAATTCAATTATTTAATCTTGAAGAATATGATTAAACATTATATAATCATTTATTATTCAAGTAATCAAACTAATCAATTTTCTCATGACATTAATTACACGTTGTCCTTCAGGGATAAACATGAATTCAAAATGATACATTCTTCGAAATATGTGCTACTCTGAGAGTACGTTGTATTTATTATTGCTCATTCAAAAGCAACATATTAATATTCTTCTGGAATATTAATTATGATGTTGTGCAATTTCAGGGACAACAATAAACTATTATTTCGAAACAATAGCTCTTTAGGAGCAATATATTTGCTTCTTCAAGGGCAATATATCAATATTCTTCTAAAATATTGGAATCGGAGTGTCATGCTCTTCAGGAGCAATAACATATTTTTTATTCGAAATAATAAATTATATAAAATTTTATTTTTCACGAGTTAAAACACAATTTATTTTATTTAATTATGCTCTTCGGGAGCAAATAAAATCTAACTAGAATATTAATAATTGTGTGCTACTTCAGGAGCAACAATATTTGTAATAGACAAATCTGCGATTAATATTCTTCTAAAATATTAATTATAATGTTGTGCTACTTCAGGAGCAACAACAATTTATTTACTCATTAGGAGCAAAAATATAATACATTAGATCTTATAAATTTATGCTCTTTGAGAGCAAGTAATACTTTAATACAATTTAAATATTTACAGTGTTATGCTTCTTCAAGAGCAATATGTCAATATTCTTCTGGAATATTGAAAAATATAATTTATGCTCTTCAGGAGCAAGTAATATTCTTCAAGAATATTAATTATAATGTTGTGCTACTTCAGGAGCAACAACAAATTATTTATAATAGATAAATTTACGATTAATATTCTTCTGGAATATTAATTATAAAGCGGTGCTACTTCAAGAGCAACAATATAATAGATTATCAATTTAAAATTTATGAAAGAACATGTAAAAGTATTTAATCAAGTTAAATACACGAAAAATATTCAATAATCATCATAAACGTATAATCATAAAAAAAAAATTAGAGCAAAGAGTACATGAATTAAAGTATGAATTATTATATGTACAAACAAACATTAATTAAAACAGATTATTCATATATAATTATTATAATAATAATAATAATAATTATTATTATTATTATTATTATTATTATTATTATTTTGCATATGAGTAATGATAGGGAGACAACACAAAAGTTGGGCAGAAATTGGTGGGAAAAAAATTCATTACAGTGGTACTAGAATTGATACAAGTTTATTGAAGAAAGTTTAAAAAAAAAATACATGTGTCAGTTCCGTATCAATTCTTCATGCCCAAATTCTATATCAATTCTTCAATAAACAAATTGTACAAGTTCTTCTCTAAACTTTAAAAAAAACTTTCGTGTTGATAACGTATTATAAAAAGAGAGAGAAATAGAAGAGAATAAGAAAAGTCAATAGACTTCTGTGTGTATTATAATGAGAACCAAAGCCCTATATTTATAGGACAGCAATAGGGATACATATGGTAATAATATCTAGGGCTGCAGGGGTACAAGTGTCATTCACATTAAACCCTAATTTACTTTCCTTTTACAACAGTTTTAGCTTTGTGATTGATTATTATTTTTCTAATTTAGATAAGAAATTTATTTTTACTATTTATATAACCTCTATTTAATTTCAATAAAAAGGTGAGTTAAAATTCAATACAAAGTCAATATTTATTTTAATCACTCATTTTACGTGATTTACAACTTTCCAATCATAATTCTATCAATTTTTATCAAAATTTAATAAAAATCTAATTTATTTTTTTATCGAAATCAAACAGGGTTACTTATATACCAATTTATTTAGAAATATTTATACCCAATATCAACAAATGACGTGAATAAAATATTAAGAATTATTAAAAAAAATATCATCCCTAGTTAAAGAGTACACGTCAAGATTGTCTTGTATGTACACTCCCGCATTTCCTAACAAAACTAAAAGAGGCACTTTTTCGCTGTTTTCGTCGCCCAAAACGATGCCGTATTACTTATCCACCGCCTTAGCCAATACGACGCCGTTTAAGTTATTTTTATTTTCTCCTCCAAACGACATCACTTTATGCTTCACCGCCTTTACCGTTTTCCTGACAACTTGAAACCCTTGTCCTTATTCTAAAACTCTGGATCCCAGATAGCTTATGGTCTTTCACCTTGCCTTGCTAATATCTTCGAGCTGCTCACCGGCGAACCTCTTCCAACCGCTCGGCCGATCAGAAGCAATACTTTGGTTGCCGGCGTGTTGGACAGCAACTGCTGCCATCTTTTACAGTATGTTTTTCTCTTTTTTATTTCCTTCTGTTTGCAATTTTTTTTTCCGTTCTTCGTAGAATTTCAAAATCCTCAGTTTGTTTGTTTTGTTTCATGCGCATGTTTGGGTGTTTTATTATCGTCTTCGCGGTGACGGCGAGGAGTTGGAGCATCCGTCCGAAAATAGAAACCGACATCTTTTAAATCTAGATAAGCTACGATTTCGAATTTCGTCTTTGTGCCAATTTTACGTTCATTGTTTAGAGTTTTACGTTTTGCTGTTGTTTACCTTTACTTTATTCTTATAAAAAAAAATTTTCTATCTCAGAATTTTGATTGCGGTGGGAATTTTGATTGTGGTTATGACATCTGTTTGTTTATTTGATTAATAGTAGTTGATTTGCTATGGTTTTTTATCTCCTTTTCTTTGTTAGGATATATTGTAGCCTTTAAGTGGCAAATCTAGAAGGCCTTGTACGGAACACTGGTTTTAACTGTTTGTTACCAATCATGAAGACATTCTTGCCTTTTTCTTTGATCTATTAGAGGACTTCTTTTTAGCTTTAGTTTTGAGACTAGGGATGAAGTGAAGGTTCTTTAGTGGGAGATCCAGCAATTCTCAGCTTGCACTTCACTGTCAGAAAAAGAACATTGAGCTTAAATTCATTACACATTAATAAGAATATATATTTCTCAAATTGATGTTCTTGAAGCGAAAGTCCAATTGCATGGTTTTTCATTTCCAGTTGTATAATTCTGGGACCTTTTTATTTCGCTATATGTTTGTATTTTAAGGTCTCCACACTGAAGAGACTAATGTTATCAGAAACTTATGCGTTTGAAAAATTTAATAACACTGGTTAGATCATTACTCAAATGTAATTTTAATTAAATTAAATTAATTTTCGTTATTTCGTTATGCTTATATTTTATTTTCTGACTTGTACAGTTAGTCTATGTTTTAGATTTTTAGGTACATATGTTCTTTAGATTGGAAAATGAATTATTCTTTTCTTTCTAAAAGTTTGAAGAAGTTGCTTTATTCATTTTTAACACTAAGTGTTTTTACATGTAGTTATTTATCTTATGGATGCTCCTGATAGTGGTGGTGCAAGTTCTGAATTACGAAAAAGACGTCGTAGAGAACTTTATCAGCAAACGAAGGAAGCTCGAAATTCACGGCGTCGAGCTTTGTACGCTAAATCAAAACAACAATTTGCCATACCAACAAATCTTTCTACCAAGGAATTAGAACAAGGATATCACAGTGGACATCTTAGGCTGCGTGGTGACAGTGATATAGATAATCTTACCCCTCAGAATTGTTTTGAGCCCGAAACAAGTAAGTTTAAATTTTTTTTCCCATTACTTATTATGAAATTTATCTTATGCTTGATTTTTATACTTCACAAAATAATTCTTGTTATACCTATTGGTTTTAATTGTAGTTTTTTTTATTGTAGCTTCCAGTTATAGCAATAATAAATCTTTGTCTCCAACAATTTATAAATCAGATGATAATAGGCAGCATGCTTGCGAAGGAAACACATTTAGTTTTGATGATCGAAATCTAGAAAATAATCAGGGTAATAGAAATTTGTCGCTCCAGAATATTCCTACTAAATCTTACTTCCTCAAAGACCCCACATGTTGTTCACATTGTACAGCAACAAAATTCTATGGAGAGAGTAAAGGGTTTTGTTGTTCAGATGGCAAGATTAAATTATATACCCATATTGTACCAAATGAATTATATGATTTATTTACTTCAAATTCAGCTGAATCATTAAATTTTAAGAAAATTGCAAGAAGTTATAACAACCATTTTGCATTCACATCTTTTGGTGTTAAATACGATAAACATTTATCTAAGAATTATAGAGGCATTTATACATTTAGGATTCAAGGTCAAGTTTATCATTATATAAACCAATTGTTACCGTCAAACAATAACCCAACCTATTTACAGTTATATTTTTATGATACTGAGAATGAACTACCAAATCGATTAAAAATTTCTGATAAATTTTCTGAATTAACTTTACGTACATTAGTTAACATATTAAACATTAATCCTTACTCTAGATTTTTTCGTTCCTTGAGCAATATTGATACTTTATCCACATGTAGAATACAAATAAAATGTGATCCAGGTTTAGATCAAAGAGTATACAACACTCCAACGTCTTCACAAGTAGCTGCAGTTTGGGTTGATGATGATACATCTACAAATAACAAAACTCGTGATATATCAATTTATGGTCATTCGGGTGCTTCATATAGAGTGCATTATTATTTTGGTTGTTATGATCCTCTTCAATATCCATTACTCTTCCCTTTCGGTCAATCTGGATGGCATGAGGGTATTGAGAGATTTAATAAACAAATTCACCATCATACTACCGATAACAATTCCCTAAATATTAATGCTGTCAATTCTCCAAGTGAATTGATTGAAAGAGAAACTGAAGGTTAATAACATGAAAATTATTTTTATAATAGTATATTATATGTATTTCTAATAGTATTTATTCTTTTCGATAATACATTTTATTCCTTTCTTTTTCTTATGTAGTTATGAAGCAAAGAAAAAAAAGGTTGCATGTATCTTGTCGCGAGTATTACTGCTACAAATTACAAATTCGCAATTCAGGTAATTGTATCTTACTTCATGCTGGTAGATTGTTTCAACAATATGTCGTTGATATGTATGTAAAAATTGAAACTTCTAGACTTGATTATTTTCGAAACAACCAAAGACAAATACGAGCTGAACTATATCAGGGAATTGTTGATAGTGTTCATACTGGTGAAACTAGAGGTAATAAAATTGGTCGAAAAATTGTTTTGCCAGCCTCATTTATAGGTGGTCCTAGAGATAATCAAAAGCGTTATATGGATGCAATGGCATTGGTCCAACGGTATGGCAAACCTGATGTCTTTTTAACAATGACTTGCAATCCTAATTGGCTAGAAATAGAACATCAATTAAAGCATAATGATGAAAAACAAAATAGACCTGATTTAATTGCACGAATATTTAGAGCTAAGTTGGAAGAATTAAAAATTGACTTATTTAAAAGGCATATTTTAGGACCTGTTGCTGCATATATATATGTTGTTGAATTTCAAAAAAGAGGCCTTCCACATGTTCATTTTTTATTAATTTTTAAATATGGATCAAAAATTACGTCAGTGGATTTAATTGATAAAATTGTATGTTGTGAAATTCCTAACAAAAATTGTTACTCTCATTTGTATTCAATTGTTGCAAAACATATGTTTCATGGTCCTTGTGGAATATTAAATCCAAATAATATATGTATGTTAAATCATAAATGCAAAAATAAATATCCTAAAAATTATGTCATGACGACTTCGCTTGGTAATGATTCATATCCACAGTATAAACGTCATGATGATGGTCAAAAAGTGAAAGTCAGGGGTCATTATTTAGATAACAGGTGGATTATACCTTATAATCCTTATTTAACAGCTAAATATGATTGCCATATTAATGTTGAAATCTGTTCAACTGTTAAAGCTGTCAAATATTTATATAAATATGTTTATAAAGGGCATGATCGAATAAGTTTCTCTGTGAATGAGAATGAGAGAAATGTTGACATTGACGAAATTACAAAATACCAAACTGCTAGATGGATTTCTCCTCCTGAGGCCATGTGGAGAATTTATGGATTTTTATTATCCGAAATGTTTCCATCGGTATTTTCATTACAATTACATCTAGAAAACCATCAGCCAATTACTTATAAAGATAGTGATAATTTACAATCAGTTATAAATAGAGATTACACACAAAAAACAACACTAACTGAATTTTTTCGCACTAATATAACAAACGAAAATGCTAAATCATTTACGTATAAAGATTTCCCTTCTCATTTTGTATGGGATACACGAGGACGACTTTGGACTCCTCGAAAACAAAAAAATGTGATTGGCCGAATAGTTACAGCCAATCCTTCCGAAGGTGAAAGATATTACTTACGACTTCTTTTAAACCACATTAAAGGATCAACTTCCTTTGAACAATTACGAATAGTAAATGGTACATTAACCCCCAGTTTCCGTCAGGCAGCTCTTGCACATGGTTTATTGAGTGGAGATAATAATTGTGAGTTAACTTTAGCTGAGGCAATTATTTACCAGATGCCTTGTTCACTACGTAGATTATTTGCTACTATACTAACGTTTTGTGGTCCTAATAATCCACAATTTTTATGGGAAAAATTTAAAAGTTATATGTATGAAGATTTTATACATCAGGGTATGTCATTGCACATTGCTGAAATAAAGGCGTTAGAATATATACATTCTATACTAGAACCATTGAACAAAAATATTAATGATTATAAATTAGTATCATTTCATATAAGCATAGCAGAGGATGACATATTAGCTAATATGATTTCTGAAGAATTAAGAAATAGTGATACTCAAACCAATAGTTTTAATCCAAATTCTTTAAACAAAGAACAACTTTACGCTTATAATATAATCTTATCTAGAATTCTGAATAATGAAACTGGTATATTTTTCGTCGATGGACCTGGTGGTACAGGTAAAACATATTTATACAAAGCTTTACTAGCAGCTGTACGCTCAAAAGAACTTATCGCTATAGCTACAGCTTCTTCTGGAGTTGCTGCTTCTTTATTACCAGGTGGTAGAACTGCACATTCTAGGTTCAAAATTCCTTTGTATATAGATGATAATATTGGTTGCTCAATAAGTAAACAGTCAGCATTGGCAAACCTGCTTAGAATTACTAAATTGATTATTTGGGATGAGGTGCCAATGGTAAACCGTTACACTGTCGAAGCTTTAGATAAAATCTTAAGAGATATAAATGAAATAGATATACCATTTGGTGGGAAAGTTGTTGTATTCGGCGGTGATTTTCGCCAAGTTTTACCAATTATTCAAAGAGGAAATAAAGAAGACATATTGAAAGCAAGTTTAGTTTTTTCATACTTGTGGCCTTCTTTCATCCGTTTATCATTGACTCAAAATATGAGAGCTCATTTAGATCCATCATTCTGTAATTATTTACTTGATATTGGAAATGGTACAGAGAAAGAACATTCATGTAATATGGTTACAATACCACCTAATATAACAGTACAATTTAATGACGAACTTGAATCTTTAAAAGATTTAATTAAATCAGTGTTCCCAAATATACAAACTTATACGGAAAATTTACCGACTATGCTCAATAGAGTTATCTTAACACCAAAAAATGAATACGTAGATCATATAAATAATATATTGCTTAAAGAAATCCCTGGTCAAATTTTTACATATTATAGCTTTGATGAATCCATTGATACATCTGAACAGAGTATCCAAGAAGATTTTTTAAATACTTTAACACCAAATGGTATTCCACCACATGAACTTACTTTAAAAGAAAATTGTCCTGTTCTTTTACTTCGGAATATTAACCCATCTGAAGGTTTATGTAATGGAACGAGACTTATTTGCCAAAAATTTGAGAAAAATGTAATATCTGCAGAAATTGTTGTTGGTGAATACCGTGGAAAACAAGTATTTTTACCTAGGATTCCATTTATACCACTTGAAAGTGATAAAACTTCAATCCCTTTCAAAAGGACTCAATTCCCTATTCGTCTTTGTTTTGCAATGACGATAAATAAATCACAAGGTCAAACATTAGATTTTGTTGGGCTTTATCTTCCAGAACCTGTATTTTCTCATGGACAATTATACGTTGCTTTGTCTAGAGCAAAAACAAGTACAGATATCAAAGTTTTAATAAATCCATTAGATAAATCTAATAAACATAATACATGCACAAAGAATATTGTCTATCGAGAAATTCTTGCTTCTTTAATATTTTTGTAGCCACTTTTATCCAAAAATACTATTCCTTATCTATTTCATAAATATTGCATATTGTATTACTTATTCATTTTGATTACATATATGATTTAGCTATTTATTTCCTTTTTGTATATACCTAAGTCCTTATCTATGTTTTTCCTGAAGCTCTCAATGTGAACATGTAAATTCTTCACAATAATGTCATTTTCTATACTTATTTTGTTCCAATATTTCTCTGTTCTTATTACTTTTTTTGTCCGTTCTTTATTCCATTTGTTGTTGTCATATGATACAACTCCAAATGATAAACCACATATTCACGTTTTTAGTTAGATTTATTGCTTAACTAAAAATCCACAGTTAGTATCATTTTATCTCTTCGCTATTGTTTTTTATATACTTATGTTTTTATCTTAAGCTTTGAATATTATTATTCCATTTACAAAACTGAAATAGTATTTATTTTTAGAACATTCTATGCCAAAATTATTGAATGGTTAGCTTGTCAATGTCTTAATTCTATAATTTGTGAGCCTATAGGTAGGCATTTTATTAGATGCCAGATTGGACCCATTGTGTTACATCAAAAGTTTGAAGTATTAATTTTAGCTAAATACTATTTTTCCCAATAAAGGCCGTCTTATCCATTTCACAATTTCATTGGCAAAATGTTTGAAGGACTCGATTTGTGTGATCCTGTTGTATTTATTCAAAGGAAAAATTTATTATCTCACTGATAAGTTTAATTGTGAATACTGTCTATGTAGCAAACTTAGAAGCAAAATCATCCATTCAAAATGAAACTGTGGAAAGCTTTATCGTGGTGAAGCCTGAAATATAACTTATACATAGTTCTGTACAAATACATCAGCATAGAAATGTCTTCAAGCAAAGCTGAGGCAAACGCTGCGGTTCATGCATCACCATGGATCTTTAATACAGCCAATTGGATTGGCATCATCATTGTCAATAAGGCATTGATACCTACCTATGTCTTCAGCTTTGGTAAATTACTAAATTTCTTATCAGATAATTTGATAGAAGGAAAATGTGCTTTAAACTTCTTATCATTATTTTTATTCAAAAATTTAATTTCCTTCCATATGGTTAAACTAGAGTAATGCTTGGTATTATCATTAATATACATATTTCATGATAACTTTATCTACTTTTATATACATGCTTATTAAAATAAGAGAATGTTTTCAATTACCATTAATTGATTATGAACTGCTTATTAGAAAACTATGATTATTGTAGCTCTTAGAAGTGATAAGGTCCAACTCATCCTCTCTTACAGAAGCCAACATTAGATACTATTAGTCTATGTTAGAATTCATGCAAGATCAGAAGTACGAAATCTGATTCCCAGATCTTAGCTTCACGTTTTTAATCAATTGTTTGTTCCGAAGTACAAAATCTCTCTTGAAAAGAAATTTTTACCATTATTAAAAGGAGATTTCGTGTAGTAATACTTTAGGAATAATATATGAAGCATAATTTCTCTTAGATTCGACTACAGCGTATGAAGACATTTAAAGTGAAACATAATGCTTGACATAGATCCTAAGCTCTGCAAGAAAAAAAACAAAATAGGGGAATAATTTTAGTTCTCTGTAGAACAAGATTTTGCTCATTGTTCATTTTGCTTATGCACCAATTTCTCTTTTTATTCTTCTCCATTCTATGTTATAAACCTTAATTATCGATCAAAACTTTTTATAATTTCTATTGATTTAATCTTTCATCTAATCTTTGTATTGATGATGACAGCCTCTTGCTGATGCTAAAGGAGCAAAAAGACATGGAATAATTGAGTTATTAAAGTCATATGATGAGCTATCTTATGTAAGTTTGTTTGTTTTCCTTGCTTTCTTCCTTTCGTAGAACAAAAGTCTTTAGCTCATGGTATTATTTGGGATGTCGGTAGTTTTATTCGTAATTTATCTTTTAAGTTTCTTTACTTCTTTCTCAAACAAAAGTAGGGTGTAAAGGAGTTAATTTTGATAAGTTATGATATGTTTGACGCTGTGAAATCATATACTACTACGAATAATACGTCGTCCTTAATGAGGTTAATGAGTTTTGCTAAACATCTTATTCTTCTTCTCACCTAACTTTTCAGTTCTTTCTAGCTTTCTAAACTATAGCTTGTGCTGGTTTTTCAAGTTTGATCGACAACTCTCTTCACTTGTCTATGTAATACACATTATCTGTTTACGTATAGAGAAATGTAGCTTACATTACATATACATTTGAAAATTTTAAGTTCATTCATTAGAATATAGTTACTTTTAATTTTATACTTATAGAACAAATCTATCATAATATTCCGTTTGTTTTCAAAATTATTTGAATTTCTTACAGAATCTATTCTGATTACATATTGTCTTCTTTTTAGTGTACTCTGACCTTAGGACCTATTTCTTTACTTTGTTGATGCAAAATGAAGCATAGATTAGATATAAACTTAGGGCAGTGTCTAGGTAAAGCTTCTTTATTTAATTAGGATTAAACAAAACATGTTTATTTATTTATTTTTCAGATTAGCACACTAGATCTTATAATTGACATTCCCTTCTTTTGATCTAAATATTACATTCATCCATGACCAGAATAACCCATTATCTTAATACTATTTCTCTTCTCTATTCCAAATCTTCAAGAAATTACTCTATATATAAACTATAAAATCTTATTTCAAAATGCTTTTGTAAAGCACAAGAAATTGTTGAAATATTTTGTTAATCACATCATGTTCTTGTTGGCTTTCGCTTACAGCCACACCACTTTTATTTTATTTCATTTCTTATCTTTTAGTTCAAACAAAATGAAAAATAAGAATTTAAAATCTTAAACAAGAAAAATAATTCTCAACATCATAGATGTTACTACGAAATATGTTTTAATTTACCTCAGTTAAACTTTGAACTTGAGCATTTACTTTTCAAACTTCGACAGTAATATTGATCAACATCCTTTCAGTCTTCCTTCAGAACAAGCCTTCTTGCTTTTACATAAGTTCAGATTCAAATTACTATAACTAATTATTTCTTATATTTTTTCTTATGTTAACAACAAACATTATATAGCTTTCGTCATAAAAAATACCAGAAATATATTAAATTTTTTTTCAATATACTGTCTATTTTTTCAATCAAATATTATGTAAAACAACAAATACTGTTTTTGAGAAATCATATTTATCATTTTTACATTTACAAAATAGTATTTACTT